>JBCEWC010003932.1:0-28717 GCA_038996855.1 Solanum aculeatissimum | reverse complement strand
AACATTTGTGGAGAAATTAGGATGATCTGCCAAGACTTATCTCTGGGAAATCTGTTTCTTGCGCGATAGGGACATAGTTTTGGTGCTGCATTATATGTGAGAAGATCGAGTAGACTTATCGTTCCTAAGCCATTTGTCAACATCATTTCTGCACGGATTTGTAACAAACACAACTATGTAATCTTTATTGGCTAAGAACATCCTGTGTGCTTCGAGTGGTAGCAAGATTGAAGTGTGATGAGTTTGTTGTCTAAATTATGTTTGGTTCTTTTCAGCAATTTGTACTAGGTTTAATGAAGGACATCCAAATATCATCTAGTGATTACCTTTTGGTTCTGTCTTTGATTAATAATTAGGCTTAATAAATAAGCCTATGTTTCAACTTGGCATTATCTGGTATATATGCCCTTCAACTTTGTACGTATACAAATAGGTACTTAAACCTATATGGAGTTGAACAAGTAAACACGCGCGTTAATACGCATCGTAAATTTCATGCAGAATGTGTTTGTCTACTTGTTCAACTTTATAAAAAAGTTTAGTACTTATTTGTGCATATTTGAAGTTTGGAAGGCATAAATGCAAACTGAATTAAAGTTAAAAGGTGTATTTATGTATTATATGTCATGAAATTTTGAATTTGAGGTGATACATTTAAAAAAATTTCAAAAATTCCTTCTTGGATACATCACTCTCCCTTCACGGATACATCCCTACCCCCATAAATTCACTATCGGACACATCCCTCCCTATGTATCCAAATATCCTTAACCCTATCTCATATTGACAAGGGAATTCACCAAGCCTCTTATGAGATCTAAATTACTAAGACAAATAGATTAGATAGAATTTTTTTTATTATTAAATTAATCATTAAAAAATATTTTTTCTATCAAGTCACATTTTCTAAACAAATGTTTAGTTTTTGCTTCTCATGGGGAGGGCCCTTTCACAAGGAATGAAGATGATAAATTGATTACTCAACTAAAATTACTTGTACCATACTAAAAAAAATAGACTTTAATTATTAAATGATTCACCATAAATGGAACTCTTTTTATTTTTTAGTTCAAATGATGAGGACCTAACTATCTACACCTTAATAATTAGGTTTTGTGAAAAAATTGAGGATAGATATCTAAGTTTTAATAGAAAAATGTCCAAAAATAAATGATGTATAAATTATTTATTTTAATTCTGAAAACTTCAAGTGGTTCATCTCAGTGTCTGATATTCACTTTGGAAAAATAAAAAATGACTCCATATTTGAGACTTAAATACAAGATTTCTGATTAAGGATGAAGAGACGTACTTAGTACTCCATATTTGAGCTTCTCCGGTCTCATCGTCGTCTTCTCCGGTACTGAAACACTTACAAAAAGCAGAGGAATAAGTCAACAAAGTTCTTGTCATGTTCCCAATTCATTTGCCTAACTCAAACCCTTAATTTTACTCCCAATTCCAGTTGATTTCGATCTAGAATCGTTTTCGTCCCCTGTCATGGATAGAAGACGAGGTAGATCAACTAGTAAATAGTCTTTGAACCAGGTATCTGATGATTTTCGTGGTAAAACTGCTGAAGAACAGTCTACATTGGTTTCTTCATCTTTTTTAGGTAAATTTAGCGAACCCCAAGTAGAAAGTTTTGATTTTGCAAAGAGAAGTGGTGGTTCTAAAGTGATTAAAAGGGTTAATTCGAGAAGACGAGTTGTTTCGGATGAGATTATTTGTATAAACAAGGAGTCTACTTCTGAGGCTTCCATTGCTTTAAGTGTTGGATTTTTGTCTGACTCATTGTTGGATGAGGAAATTGATGCTGGGGTTGTTAGTGTAGTTGGCGGGGTTGAGCAGTATAATTATATTTTGATTAGAAATCATATTATTACCAAATGGCGTGAAAATGTGTCGATTTGGGTGAGTAAAGATATGTTTGTTGATGTTATACCTGAATGTTGTAGTAGGTTATTGGATTCTACGTATAATTACTTGTTATCATATGGATATATGCATTTTAGGGTGGCTTTGACAATTAAGGATAGAATTCCAGCTAAGCCAAGTAAAGGTAGAGTGATTGTTATCGGGGTCGGTCTTGCTGGATTGGCGGCAGCGAGACAATTAATGTTATTTGGCTTTGAAGTTACTGTTTTGGAGGGACGAAAGCGTGCAGATGGAAGGGTGTATACAAAAAAGATAGGTGGTAGTTGCTGATTTAGGAGGAAGTGTTCTGACAATCTGATTTGAAAGTTAAACATTTGAAAGAATTACGTCGAAGATATAGTTAGAGTTTTAAAGCAAATCTCTTTTTCTCCTCTCTTCAATATACAAATTCTAATCGTCAATGATACAAATTATACACATAGTAATACAACCGCACATGATAACATGTAAATAAAATAGACAAAGCAGATGAATACAATTGATTTCCACCAACAATTAAAATATAATAGTTATTGATATAATTATATTTATTGAGACAAATTAATTATATCAATATTTTCGATCAAATATATGATTATTAATACAAATTAATTATATCAATAATTACCATAATTGTTAGTGCAGTTGATTTGAAAATTTTTATTGTAGTTATTATTTTATAAAAAATAGGACTTCTACCCATAGAAATAAGATTCTTATGTCAGGACTCTTACTTTGCCAAAATAGACAATTTTATATTAAAAGTAATAGACTTTTTGGGGCCTCGTTTTTGGAACTTTTTTTAATAATTTTTTGCTTATTATTTTAGAAGTTTTTTTTACTATAAATCAAATCTATTTTAGTTAGAAAAAGATTCTGATTTAATTATACTAAGACTATTTTCTTCATTTAATTTTTATTCTGTCTATTATAGTTAATATTTAACATTGAAAAATAATAATATCATAATTAAAGAAAAATAGTAAAAAAATAATTTTATCTAATGCGGAGTGAAGGAAAAAAAATTCAATAAACATTACTCCCTCCATCCTAATTTATTTATCATGTTAAGGTTTGACACAATTCTTAAGAAAAAATTAATGAGGAGTGTTGTTTAACTAATATACCCCTTATAAATAATTAAATTGTTATCTATTATATGTGCTTTTTAATTCTAGCGTAATTAATGCTTAGGACAAAGTTGAAAAAAAATAATTAATTGATCTCTCTTTTGATTATTCAAATTGACAATTATTTTGGGACAACTATTTTTAGTATACATAACAAATAAATTGGGACGGAGAGAATTCTGTTATCAGTATACCATCAGTTTAATTAGGTTCACATTTTATTTAATCTCATTTGTCCAAGTCAATATCATTAATAAAATTAGTTAATTGAAAATGTTTCATAAGAGAACCTCCTAATCTTCTACTTAATTTATTTCTTTTTCATAAGTTTTAAATAGCCAATAATATTAGAGCTTTCAATAATTAACTTATTATTTCCAGAAATTTTAATTCAAAATTTTTGTTATTCATTGTATTATATCGTATTATTAGTTAAATATAGTATTTGTTTTTATGGTTACTTAAATTTCGTTATATCGTATAGTTTGGTATAACTTCTGAATCTCCCACTATGATTAAGAATAAAGTTATACGCAAAGTGATCATAGCCAATAAGATGAGGAAAGCAAGATTGATGAAGGCATGCGAAGATAGTTGGAAGATAGAGATAGATAGACGGATAAAAAGTTCAATAAATGTTACTTCTCAACCTTCATACTTTTAATATAGTATAGAAGATATTCCCTCCGTCTAACTTTACTTGGCCCCTATTGACTTGACACGAGATTAAGAAATAGTAAATGATAGGGGTAATTTTACCAAATCACCCTTTGAATATAATTAATATAATATATTGAAAAATGTAATAGGGAAATAACTATAATTAATGATAAGGGTAAATTAGGAACTAAGTGTAAAATTATCTCTTGATTTAATAAACTGGACAAGTATTGTTGGACTTCCTAAAATAGTATAGGGACCAAGTAAAGATGGACGGATGAAGTATATAGATAGATAAAATATAAACTAGTATAAAAGAATATTACAGTATTATTTAAAAACTTATTTAAATATAAAAAAATTAAGGCCCATTTACATAAATAATATATTATTTTACCTAAATTACGAGTTTTAGTATAATTTTAACTCTTATCAAATATAATTATACTTTTGCTGCCAAAATAAAACGAAAGAGAATTTTAATTCTTTTTTGAAGTTTCCTTCTCTCCTTCTTCCATATATTTATCATCAATGAAATTAAAATTTTATTTTATATTCATATATCTATTATTAATGAAATAAAAAATTATAAACTAGAAGATTTATTTTATGTAAATACATATATAATGCACTGACACAATTTTAGTATATTAATATATAAACTAATTTAAACAGTGTTTAAATATTTAAAATTTAGATATAATATTTTTTGACACCATTAATAAAAAATAAAAACTACAATTGTAATACATTTTGAATTCGATATTTCATATGTTTTATAAACAAAATTTGATACTTCATGTCTATTATAAACATTTTTAATGCACGTGGAAAATATAAGTAATATATTTTTAATATAATAATTATTTTAACATCATTAATAAGAGAAAATAATAATAAATAATTATAATACATTTTAAATTCAGTAAATAATACACATTATAAGTATTAAGTGTGAATTTTAAATATTTCAATATGATTTAATTAATTTTATATTATTTAAAAATATATTATATTTATTAAAATAATAATAATAAAATTTATAACAATATATAATATTAAAGAGGATGAGTTAAATAGAAATTGAGAAAGAGAAAAAGAAATTAAAAAAAAAAAAGAAGAGAGAAAGACGTGCTGGAAACAGGAAAGAAAAGAAAAAAAAAAAGAAAGAGAAGGAGAGAGAATAATTAAAATAATATTTGATATATAATATATTATTTATGTAATTATCCCAAAAATTAATGATAACAAAACCTCGTAATCTTCCACAGAGTAATTTAGTTTTGAATTCTATGAGCCAATAATATTAGGGTAGTAAAGCCTTTCCCCTTCGATTAAACTATATTTGCTAATCTTCCTGATTGTTGCCTTTCAATTTTAGGGATAATGAATTTACCAGGTAATTAACTCAGAAATTTCAAAATAGAGTACTATAATTTAACATTCAGTGTGTTTATATATAATCCTTGTTTGGATGATTGTTATCATTGTATTGTATTATGATGTGTTATTTGGTTTCTACTATTAATTCTTACAGCAATCCTGATTTTGTTTTACTATAATAGCACTTTTGTCATTCCTGGCATTGCAAGGAATTGCTGTTTGCATATTTCGTCACTACTGGGAAGAATGGCAAAAACCAACAATAAGTAGTACTCAAGCTTCATTGTATAAACATAGCCACGACGAGGAGGAGGAGGAGGAAGAGGTATGTGCACAATCCCATTTTTTGAAATTTGACTAATAAAGAGTAGTTACACGAGGGGTTTCCGGAAACAACCTCTCTATCTCTATGTCTGTATATATTTTATCCTCCGTAGACCCTACTTGTCGGATTCGAGTATATATGTTAATGCATACATTGTTTTAGATTTTCGAGGTTGATGAAACAAAAGAGGATTATTTGAGTCAGCTACCAGATGATGTCTTGTATTCCATTCTCAAAAATTTGAGAGTCCGCGATGCTGCTAGGACAACAATTTTATCTACAAGGTGGAAATATCTGTTTGCCTCTGTTCACCCAACTGGTGGTCCACGGACTACGTTACACTTCAAATGCCTTGATATGTTTGGGTTTGAATTTACCTATAAGCACAAACATCGCCCTTACTATCAAGAGAAAGACGCATTCATGGGACTATTAAACCAGTCTTTAGAACTCTATTCCGGTGATAGGGTGGCTGACATTGAGATGAAATGTTGCTTTGCTAAAGAGTTTACTAGTGAAGTGAGCCATTGGTTGCGATCTATATCTAGATTAGGTGTTGAAAGGCTACGCCTTTGCTTTGACTGCTTTCCTTGTACACACATCCATGCCCGTATGATTACATTTTCTCTTGACGTTCTGTCTCAGGCATCTTCATTGAAACGTTTGGATTTGGCCTACTGTATTCTATTACCAAGTCCCAAACTCCATTTTGATTCCCTCATGACCCTTTCTTTGTATGGTGTTGTGTTAGAAAGCGGACATCTAGAGGGTATTATGTCTTCATGTTCCAACCTTAAGATATTACATATTGATGGTTCTAAACTTCCCTATAAGCTACGACTCGATGGTACACTAACAATGGTTGATATTTTTGATTGTTCTGGAGGGGAAAATATTGATCTTCATGCTCCATATCTTCATACGTTTAAGTGTATGGTGAATAACAAGGTAAAATTTCGTTTCTCATTTGTTCCCGCGCTGGAAAATGTCTTGGTTCGGCTTTTTAAAGCCCATTCAAAATCATACATATTTGGTGATTGTGCAAGCCATTTACCTGAGCAGGTTAAGTCTTTAACCCTCCAATTTAATCCTTCTGGGGTATGTACTAATTCACCACCGTCTTGTATTCTCAATGTTTTGAGTATTTTTATCATTTTGATGATGAGTTTTTTCGTTTCAGGTCATCTACTTCCCAACGATGTTCAGAAACCTTAGGGAATTAAGATTGATAATCCTGGGCAGTTATCATGTTTTAGAGATAGTTGATTTATCTGCACTCTGGTGTGCTTGTCCTCTGCTTCAAGATTTGAATTTCACGGTCATTCACCATTTTAATCTTTTCATTATTTGTGTATTCACATATGTTATGCAGGAGATCACTGATAATTTGTCTTATCGCTCTTTGATTTTGATCACAGGTAACCATATCTCAAATCCCAGAGGATGAAAGAAGAAGGAGAATGCTTCGTTTAGTTCCTCAACGTCACACACAACTAAAACGAGTTGCATTGGAAGGATTTTATGGAACAGAACCAGAGATGGAACTGGCTCTTTACATTCTGAGAAATGCAACAGTTCTTGAGCAAATGTTTCTCAGCCCGGGACGCAAACGATATTTCTTTTATATTTCTGCTTTGAATGTTTCACTTAGTAAAACAAAATGTAACTCAATCCAACAGAAACTACATGGACAAGCTATCTCTAGGGAAGCTCAGGTGATCATCCAATAGGTATTTTCGAGTTTTGTCTATTGAAAACAACTTCCTAAGCACTTTGTACGTACATTCTATCTTCCCAGACTCTACGTCTGTGATCACATTTGTTCAAATTCTATGTTACAACTTTATAGGGAGGTGTCTATTCTTTGTTTGCTTGAGCTGCATGGTCTTTTTGAGGTGTCTTGAAAGTTTTCGTTTTATTGGTTCTAAAGAGGTTCATAAGATGCTATTACAACAACTGTTTTCAGTTTTTGTCGAGAGTCTATTAAAAATAATTTATCTATTTACAAGTAAGCCTAAGATCTGCATACATTATATCCTCTTAGACTTTATTTCGTCTTAGGCTTTATTTCGTAGGATCACACTAAATATATTGTTGTTGGGTTTTTTTTATTGTGAACACTTGGGAAATTTAAGAATTACAAACAAAAAATGAAAATATAATGTTGCTTTGATAGTCCAATGAATAAGATTTTTTCATCGTCAAAGAATGTGATGATGTGAATGAACTCCTTGATCAGAGTTCTCAAGTTTAATTTCTACTACAATGTTGGTCCGACACACCCTTCTAGAAAAAGTTTTTATAATCAAAATTATTTTATAGTTTTTAAAAACTTTTTACTCGATATAATTTAAAATTAATCGAATTTAATAAATTTAAAAAAAGCATAGAAAGAGAACTCTTTTTTCTTCAAAGCAAGGATACAACATTTGGTAATTATAATTTGTTCGATTTCGACTTATAAATTTCCATGTGTAGAAATATTCAAAAGAAAGTAGACAATTTCCGTTGTTGATAAAAAAAATTGACATGCAAACCTTATCCCTACTATAATGATAGAGATATTATTTTCGATAGGTCCTCAAAAACAGAAGTGAAAGCATAAAAGAACTACAAAAGGATTTATTTAGCTAACATCAAGGAAAATACAGAGAGGCCAGCAGTTTGAACATCTTTAGAGCTACAAAATACATCTCACTTAAAGGCAAGAACCTCAAAAAATTGCAAACAATGATCGAAAACGCGAAAGAAAAAGGCGTAATAATACAGAAAAGTATGAACTTGACAACGATTCTACAGCTGAAGACGATGAAAAACGTTTGTTTTCATGGCATTCGCGTCTTTATGTCATTTCTTGGGACCGTCTTACACAACGACTAACCTTTTTCTTGAATTCGTCTCTGTTGTCTCTCCATTCCTTCTGCAGTAACGTGACAAAGGCGTTAGAACAACAGCAGAACACTAAAATAATGGACAAATTATCGAGTAAATTCGTGGCACGAGATCTATCCGTACTTAAGAGTTGAAAAGGGAAACATATGAAAACATTGTAAGAGACCTCAGAGTTTCAGAAACGAACTTCAAATTCAACAGGATGTTTGCATGAATTCATTGTGATATGACCCTATTGCAATCTGGGCCAGCTTGCGTGAACTTCAACTAATTTCATATAATACCTGCCTAAGTTGCGCGGATTCTTCACTTTTGATGCCGCATCCGTGGCGGAGTCTCCAAAAATGCACTATTTTTGGAGAATCCGACACGTACCCGTTGACATTTTTGAAGAGTCCGAGCAAAATAGGTACCTGTTATAAGCCACCAGCACGAATACAGGGTAACTCTATCCATCAAGACTTGAACAAATGAGAAGAAATCACTTAGTACTTTTTGCCTCCGCTACCATAAAGGACTATCTAAATTGATTCATTTCAGCCGATAAGCCCTGATTGCGTTATAGGAATCTAAGAGAGTTTCCGGGGATAAAACGTTCGCTCAGGAACCACATAAGAAGTAATTGAGTTATATGAAATACAGAGTATCTACCCTACCCCTACCGCCACCTCCAGGAGGACGTAACACAGCCTAGTTCAAAGGGAATAACTGGGAAAAGAAAGTCGATAAATTGGATTTCTTACAGCTGCTTCAACATTAGCAGGAGACTCATCATTAGGACTTGAAAGCATTGATATGATGCTCAACATTATGCTCTCCACCTGCATATCATACAACCAGTCAAATTTGATAATAGAGAAGTCGAGCGTTGAAGGAAAAACAGCAAACAACAAACGAACATTAGCCGAACAATCAGGAGCAATGATCACAAAGGAAACACCGTCCCAGAAGTACAAATAAGGACATTTTCTAGATCAAGATTTGGAAAATGGAAATGTAAAGAAGAGACACAAAAAAGGTCATGAATTTGCATCGATGTGAACCACTGACACAAGGATTTTCAGTCCTTAGCTAGCCAGCTGAGCTACTTGGACTATACTTTCCTAAGGTCAGTTTTCTTCATCAAATACCGCCAGGTGCGTGCCGGATCCTCCAAAAGTAGTAATTTTTTAGAATCTGACATGGGTGCGAGTTGCATATCATTTTTGTAGTCCAAGCAACACAGCTCAAGATTATTTTCTTTTCTTTGGTACTTGAAATAATAACAGATTTCCATACCGTATGGACGGGAGACCAACGCTCACTAGCAAGCTCATAGCCATTTGGATCATCACCAGGGGGATGAAGAATTGAAATGCAAACTTTTCCATCTGAGTAAACTGTATATCAACCAGAATTTTCAGATAGACGAAAATTAATGAGACAATGAAGTACCGAAGATCAATCACTTGACTAATTCGGCCAAATAATATATGTAGCTTACGTACCATTAGGATGCCAGACCTCCGAGGTAAATTTAACAGTTGGCGGGCTGTTGGGATAATTCTGAGGAAAACTCATGATAGCATTAAAGAAACCCCCGTCACTGCACTTGCAGCATTTACACATGGTTAGGAATTTTTTTCCGACCCAAACTATAGCGGAAGTAAACATCGGAAATGACGAAATATCTGTTTCCTAACTAAAGTCATCAACTTAAACAACAAAACTACCTAAAAGGAAATATGCATTTCAACAAAGGATGAGCATGAGTTTCAGTTTAAACAGTTGGGTCTGGTCACTCCGACCTCCTTTTTGAGGAGGAAATCCTTCTCTTGAAGTCAGGCGACTATTTTGCCGAGTTCCTTGGACAGAGTCAGAGTGTCTTGTGCCCCTAGGTATTCTATATCTACCCACTTGTGTCGGATGCTTCTTTTAGTTTCTTAGGAAGTAGCAAGAATGGGAGAGGCGGACGATAAGAATTCATCAAACCAAGATGAAAGAGTAATAAAAAGGGATCGGAAACTTCGGACGTGGAAAACAATTACGCCTTAGTACCAAACAAGTCGGGATCAGCTATATGAATCCCCACGTCTTCATTTAAGCTCATTTCATTACATCATTATACTGAATAAGTTTCTAATGGTAGCTAGAGAGTTCACCCTTGGGAAAAGTTGGATGCAAGGTTCTAAACATTACAACAACAAAAACAATTACGCCTCAATCCCAAACAAGTCGGGATCGGCTATATGAATCCCCATTTCTTCATTAAGCTCATTTCATTTCATCATCATACTGAATAAGTTTCTAATGGTAGCTAGAGAGTTCAACTTTGAGAAAAGTTGAACACAAGGTTCTAAACATTACAACAACAACAACAAAAGCAACTACGTCTCAATCCCAAACAAGGCAGGGTCGGCTAGATGACTTCTCACTTCATTTTCGCTCTAAATAAGTTTCTAAACATTACTGGATAAGAAAAACTGTGTCTAATCCAAAGATCCAGAATCCAGCAACATAAAAACGCTATAGCCATACGTACAAATCACACACGCAGAATTACAATTTAAGACTCATAATTTTCATAAACGTATAAGAAAACACGAACTTATTCAATCGAGCATACATCTAATCAAAGACAAAAACCCATCAACAATAAAACAAAATTGAAAAACGAAAGAACTTTAACATCAAATCAAACACAAAACCCATCAACCACCAAGCACAATTGAAAAAGAAATAACTTTAACATCAAATCAAAAGAAAAATAATATCTTTAAGCTAATAAAGTAAAGACTCACTATAGTGTTTCCGGGGGTCCAATAATGGTGACACTCCATTCGAATAAGTTGCTTTCATCAACCAAACCAGCTGAAAATCCATCAACTGGTTTTTTACAGAGATCTGAAAGTGAAAAAGAAAGGATCTTTACATTCAAACTAAAGGAAACAGATAAAATCAAGAATACCCAATTAAGAGAACATGAATACCAAAGAAAAGGAAAAGCAAGAATCTTTACATTCAAATTAAAGTAAACAACAAAAGTCAAGAACAACCAATTATGCAAATTTTCCATAGAAGGAATATACTACAACAACAACATACCTAGTGAAATCCTACAAGTGGGGTCTGAGGAAGGTATGCAGACCTTACCACTACCTCCCGCCTCGGGAGGTCCTCAGCTCAAATATCTCAACCCCAAAAGTCCATAGAAGGAATATGAATACCAAAAAAAATTCAAGGATCTTTACACTCAAACTAAAGGAAACAACAAAATTTAACAACACTCAAATAAGCAAAGAGTCCATTGAATGAATATGAGTACCAAAAAAAAAAAAAAGAAGCAAGGATCTCCACTTTCAAAATAAAGGAAACAACAAAATCAATAACACCCAATTCAGCAAACAGACCATAGAATGAATTATGAATACAAAACAATGTCAAAACAAGGAGCTTTAAATTCAAATTAAAGAAAACAGCAAAAATCAAGAACACCCAAATAAGCAAACAGTCCATAGAATGAATATGAGCACAAAAATGAAAAAAAAAAAACAAGGATCTTTACATTCAAGTTAAAGGAAACAACAACAATCAAGAACACCCAAATAAGCAAACAGTCCATAAAATGAATATGAATACAGAAAAGGTAAAAAGGCAAAGATTTTTACATTCAAATTAAAGGAAACAACAACAATCAACAACACCCAAATAAGCAAACAGTCCATATATTGAATAATAATACAAGAAAAAGTAAAAAAGCAAGGATCTTTACACTCAAATCAAAGGAAACCACAAAAAACAAGAACACCCAAGTAAGCAAACAGTCCATAGAATGAATATGAGGTAACAAAAAGTTAAAAAAAAACCATACCTTTGAGTTGTTTCTGAAGTAGGAGACTACCTTGAGAAGGAGAAGCTAAAGCCATATGCTTCAGACAGATTCTTCACAAAGAAATCAAAAGACAGAATTGTAGCTTTATAGGATGTTTTTGTAAGTATCAAATTTATACAAGCTGTTCAATACCCTACAAAGGTTTCAATTTGGAAGTCAAAGAAGTATTCTTTTAAACCAAACAAAAGAAATTAAAGGTTACAATGTAGCAAAAATATCTTAGTAATTCTTAACCAAAGTTTTGAATTAAAATATAAAACCCCTCAACTCAATAGAGATAAAGATAAGATTCTGTGAGAAAAAACAAAAAACAAAATGTCTTTTTTACTATAATTGTTATATATGACCAACAAGTTGAAGAAGGATTGAAGATTGAAACTTTGAAGAGTAGTAAAAGGCAAATTTTGTGGATGAGGTTGGATTTGAGGAGTTATGATTGAAAATATTACAGGTTGAAAATGATGTATAATAATGTACTAACATCTCTACTAAATTCTGTTTAATTCGGGTTTATATTGTGTAGGATTTATTCTACAAAATAATTTTTTTTTGCATACTCAATGTTCGAAACTAAAAATTTAAGTCACGAAAAGAGCAATTATATATATTGCATCACATTCTTTGATGCTACATGTGTGTGCAGAGAGATAAATACAAATTTTTTAACTCTATGTATAAAGATTGAAAAATTTTACTATATTTCTATAATATTGACTTTAAAATTTATTGTTTGTGTTTATAGCTGAAGTTTTATGTTGATGTGGAGATAAATAATTAATTTTTTAATATGATCTTGAATGATTCTCGTAATTTGGGAGTTGAATTAGAGTTAATATCTGTTTTTGTATCACGATATCATAATCAAATTCATCGTAATTCGTTAAAGAAATGTCCATCATGAGAGATGAATGAATTTAATATTTTAAAAGTTAAAAAAAGAAAAATAATAAATTCTTAATCATAATTATAAAGTTACAAACATGATGACTTCAATGGTAAAATCTTAAAATTTAAATTTTAAATTTATCTATCATTCTTAAATTAAATATAAATCTCAAAAATAGGATGGTCCATAGAACCAAATTCTTGATATATCTTTATACATGTGTCATATAAATATGCCTTTATTCCACTTTTTTAAATTTAAAGTAATAAAATGAAGCAATTTTGACCTATATATTTTAGTGTGATAATGCATAGTCAATAACGTAGCCGCATATAATAAAAAATGATTAATTAAATATACGCTCCATTGATAAATTATATGAAGCAGATAAAAATGGTTTATATTAAAAAAAAATTGATTGTATATAAATCATATATTTTCAAACAATTTGAACAAGGCAATACATTTTCAATCAAATAACGTCGTAATCGAAGCACAAAAAAGATGTAAATGATAACCAAAATCGAAGAATAAGAAACTACGTGAACAATGCTATTACTCCAAGTAAGAAGGTTCAAGTACGACCACCAAATCCCCCAGGTCCAACTATGACTATCATATCCATCCCGCAGAAAAGCGAAAGAAACACTATCAACTGATCTTTTACTTAATTTGCAATCTCTAAATCCTCGTGTCTAGGGTCATATCCTCGGTGTTCACTTCCCCCGAAAAAAAGGGGCTTACAGTGCAAATACACAGACATGAAAGCTCTGGGCCTTTCAAGGTTAATCCTGATTTCTGGCCCATTATCCACACAGCCCATATCAGTGATAACATTAAAGGCCCACTTGTTCTAAACAAATTCCCAACAAATTGACATATGTGGGCCTGATTATTGATAAGAGGGAAAAGGCCCACTTTGTTCCATCTTCTTGGGATAATTACTGTGCAACGCCATCCCATCAAAATAATTATAACAAAAAATAGTCATTCGTTGTATAGACATGTATAGCCAGTATATATTTAATGTATAGTCAAACTATCTTCGGTTTTTGAGTGTATCATAATGTATATTTAGTGTAGAATTTATGTATAAGTATTCTACATAAGCAATATATACTCTCTATGACTTTTGATAAACTATATTGTATGGTGACATATAGTTTCTATGATTTTGAACTATTTTTTATATAAATAAAAGAGGATTATATTTATTGTAAATTAAGTATCCCCTTCTTTATCATTTTGTCAAAATCATTGGATTCTTCCACATAGACAATTTCATTTTATAAACTACAATTAGTTTAACACTTTCGGACCATATCTATCGATAAATTTGCACATTTTGTTCTTCAAATACTCTGGTCTTTATTTTTTGTCATTTAGCAATCGAACTTAGGTCTAGTAGGGCATAAATTCTTTTGAAACTGAAGTCATGTCCGATCATATAAAACTATAAGTTGCAAAAAATATTATGTTTTTTTAAAATCACGAGGGACATAAATTAAAGACCAACACAAATAGTGACAAAAGTGCAAATAATCCTTTGACTAAGAGGGCCCAATTTTTAGGGCCCAATCTAAAGCCCCATTCGTTTATGGTGAGAAATAGTTGTCACCATTTTTCGATTACGTCTTTTAAAAAATAGTCATTGTCATGAAATTTATACGTGCAATTCAAAATTCTACAACAACGGCTAAAAAGCGATTGTTTGTGAATTTTATCCACACCTCAATCGAGTTAGAGATACCGTTTGAAAAGGTTAAATTTTTTATGATTTTATCATCTATGATTAAATTGCGAAATCATATTATTACTTTTCTAGTTACAAAATAACTTTATAATAGCTCTAAAACAATTAAGCGATTCTATACACGATTTTACTTTTAAAGACAACATGTTTGATCCCGCTTATAGAATCAAATCAATACGATTTATAAAAAATAAATTGAAATATCGAGATCATCAATCTTATACCAATGTCGTGAAATTTATATGTGGAACTTATGATGGACAACAAGATACTAGTCAAAAAAAATTCTTGAATTATTATATTAACATCAACGGCGAAGCTAACATTTTCGTCAAGGGTGTTCACACTTTTAGAACATGGGTGGGTGATTTTTCTATCAAGGGTGTTCAACAATTAATATATATCAAAATATCTATATTTAATCTATATATTCGAAAAAAATTTCCGACGAAAGATGTTCATCTGATCACTCTTGAATGAATATAGCTCCGACCCTGATTGACGTAAACATGATATTAATTGATTAATCACCATCATAATAAAAAGGGTCACTAGTTTAATTAGGCTAACAAAACAAATGCAAATTAAATTATAATTAAATTAAAATGTACTATGGGGGTTTAAAAGACAATACAAATGAGTCAAATGAGTATATGTCATGCATATAAAAGCAAAAAAAAAAAATATGCGATGGGTACGTTCGATTTGCTTCACTCTTAATTATACGTCTTGAATTCGAACAGCTAAAGATATATTGAAAGCGCTACTTTTACAAATGAATCTAGAAATGTGTGAATTCGAATTTAGTTGAATCTCAATACAAATATCAGATACTGAATCGAAAATAGTTGAATCATATATATGTCCTATTATAATGAATGTTTACATCCAACCAAAAAATAAAAATAATAAATAAATAAATAAATTTAATGAGTGTTATAAATGGAGCAACAATAAAATGATAGCCCCTACCAAAAGTAGCATAAGTTAGGTCTAATAAGTTTTACCCAAATAGTCGGCCAAATTATTCATCGTTTATTTTTTCTAATCGATACATATTTATTAATTATTTTTAATTTTTTATAAGTTAACGATAAATTTTGTCCATCGCTAAATATATATATATATATATTAATGTGATAAAATTATCCTCATATATTTAGACATGTAAATTCCCTTTTAGGTAGAGCCCATTAAAAGGAAATCTTGTTTCCCACTTTACTCTTATCATCCTTTTCTATCCCATTTAAAAATTTTCTACTAAAGTTTATGTTATATTTGTTAGATGGAAGAATATAAGAATTGTACTGCTTACATGAATAATAGATAGCATATGCGAATGAACTGGAAATAACTACTTTCCCTAAAACAATCATAAAATCGTAAGTACTCTTTCATTCTTATTAGAAGTTTTAATTTTGAGCTGAAAATGAAGTTATTTTGGTAAAAAGTATTTAAATTAATTAAACTTCAAAATAAATATTGAGTAGAAAAATTTGAAAAAAGGAAAGGTAAAGAAAATGGCAAAAGGAAAGGAAGAGGTAGAGATGCTATTGATGAAAGATAGAGCACTTTTCAAAGTGATCCCATGTGAAACATCTCTAGAGAGATGTGACCTTACTATTATAAAGTGTAAATTATAGAATAAAATAAAATTTAATTGTACAAAAAAGAAAAATAAGACAATGGTTTTTACCTACTTTTTCCCTATTCTATCACCCATTGGAGTTCAATGAATGTGTGAGATAATGATTAATGAAATAAGTAAAAAATTATGGAAGATTTAGAGTTTAAATGAGAGAAAGTATTAAAAATATTTTTGATTTTGGCGCAAGTTATTAGTTTTATTTCTGAATTATTGATCGTCTTAAAAACACTTCTCTACTTGACTAACTAAACTAAAATGCACCTCCGATTTATCACAAGTGTTAAAAACACCTCTTAACTTGACAAGAATTTAGGGGTGTATTTCACACTTGTTACAAGATGAGGGGCGTATTTAAGTTCAATTAATAAAAAAAAAGTGTTTTTAACACTATAAATAGTTGAGAGATAAAACTAATAATTCATGTCAAGTTCAGGGGTGTTTCTCATGCTTTTCTCTTTAAATTATAATAGAGATGAGAAATGTTAAGTAATCTTTTGATTTACTTAAGTTTTTGGTGAGGAGAATTATTCGGTGTTTATGCAGGTAGGAGATAGCATATGGGAAATAACTTGATTTGTGAAAGAAAGTATGACATAGGTAGATAGAAATAATAGGAGTTTTCATCAAAGAGAAAATGATCCATTCAGAAAAATTTCGATGCCAATCATCAACAATAACACTATAAATCAATTACAAGCAAAATCGAATAAACAACATAAATTCTCATGGATCATGTTGCTCCATTTAAGTGCAAATCAAAAGTACTATATCTCTATATTGTTTATTGATATATAAATTTTTTTAGAAACTCTAGAAAATATAGGACATAAAAGTAAACATATTAATGAGACACATTTTCAACTAATTGAAAATATGTACCAAAAGTATGTTTTTTGCTTGACATATAAATATCTAATAAGATGCTTTTTTATTAAAATCAAAAGGCCCCTCATGGTAACAATGGCATAAATTGTTCTTTGATCAATTTCCTTTTATTAGTTCTATTCTTTTTACTTTTTTTTAATGACTCGAACTCATAACTTCTGAAGGCAAAAAGTGATTAATATTCATACAATCCTTTGTTCTATTCTTTAGTTAAGATATACCTTAACATAAAAACAAATTAAATAAACCCCCAAAATCAGCTTTATTAATTCTCTAATTGAAAAAACTAAGTTAAAGAGTGTCCACATCTGCTCACTTAGATTCCATGGGTGTTTTAGTAATAAACTAAGTAGTTTTTCTCTATAACATGTATCATCATTCAATAAGTTTGATTATCAGCAAAAAGGCAAAATCTTTTCATACTTTTTAGTCCTTTTCTTTATTGTTTTTTTGAATTTGTTTTCTTGCTGTCACTAAACTTATGTTTCCATCTGTTTCTTCTCTCTGAACCAATTCTTGATTGAGAGCAAAGATCTTGTTTCTAGTAATGTGGGGGAGATCTTATTCAAGAATCTTGAGGTGAAAGGTTGGGTTTTTATTTTATGTCTTTAGAGTCTTGGTTTTGGTTCAAATAGATGTAAAGATGAAATCTTTGAGGTGAAAGATTGGATTTTTATGTTGTGTCTTTACTTAGTTTCTTGGTTTTGGTTCAAATAGATGTAAAGATGAAATCTTTGAGGTGAAAGATTGGATTTTTATGTTGTGTCTTTCTTAGTTTCTTGATTTTGGTTCAAAATACATGTAAAGATGAAATCTTTAAGCTCAGTTGGACTTGCTTTAAGTGTGGTATTTGGTTGTCTTTTGTTGGCTCTTATTGCTGAGCTCTACTACTTGTTATGGTGGAAAAATAGGATTCTCAAAACAAATCTTGAAGATGGTTATAGCAATAGTAGCAAAGCAAGAGAGTTTTGTTTTATGTTTTGTGGTAAATCTTCCTCAAGAACTTCTTTGAACACAAATGCCTTAAAATCCCAAGAAATTTGTTCATCTGATACACAACTAGTCCATGAACCAACACAACTTCAACTTCAAAATGTGGATTCAAGTAGTGAGTTTTGGTTCAAACCTTTTGGAGATGACACTATGGATAATGAGTTGATGGGGCTTTGTGGACCACCAAGATTTTTGTTCACAATCAAAGAGGAAACTAAAGAGGATTTGGAGTCTGATGATGGAAAAACCAAGAGTAGAAAAGGATCAAGAACTAGAAGTTTGAGTGATTTATGTCTAAGTGTTGAAACTCCTTTCTTAACTCCATTTGCTTCACCTTCTTGTTTTACTCCACCTTTAAGTCCTATTGTTATGCAAAGAAATGGATTCAATTTCAACCCTTTTCTTGAATCAGCAAGTGATGCTGAGTTCAATAAGTTTATAAGGTCTAATGCTTCACCTCCACCAACATTTCAATTCTTGAAGGATGCTGAGGACAAGTTTTGTAGAAGATTTGTTGTGGAGGAAAATGATCAAGTTGATCAAAATCTTGAAGTTTCTTCAAGTTCAAAGATGAGTAAAGATCATGAGGAAAATAGTGGTCCTTTCATCACACTCATTTTCCCAAAGAACAGAGAAGTACAACCAGATCAGCATCATGTACAACACTCAAGCTCTTCCCAAGTACTACCTTTAGTTTCTTCACCTCAAAACTTGAAGTTACCAAACCAACAGGTGAACCAACAAGAGTAAATTTTGTTTCATCCCCCCCCCCCCCAACCCCCTACCCCTACCCCCAACCATCTATTTGATTGTATTAAAGAAAATGACTCATTTTTCTTTGTTTTATTAGTGTATGAGTTTTAGAGCCTTTATTTTGCTTGCATCATCTTGGTGATTTTGGAGGTGAAGTTAATGACTAAAAGTCTAGCCATAGTTTAGTGTTAGCATAATAAGATGGGAGTCATAACCTATATTACAAAGTTAACCTTTTAATCATTTTTAGAGAGTTATACAATGTTACTATAATGAGTGGCTGGATGACTACTATGGAAAAAGATGACGACTATCGTCGCAAGAGAAAAGTCATAACCTGATATTGAAAAGTTGATCTTTCGATCATTTTTAGAAAGTGACAAAGTATTAGCATAACGAGTGATGAGTCATAACCTGATACTCGAAAGTTGACCTTTGGATTATTTTTAGAGAGTAACAATGTGTTAACATAATGAGTGATGAGTCATAACTTAATGTCCGAAAATTGACCTTTCAATCATTTTTAGAATGGCAAATTGTTAATACAACGAGTGACTAGTCATAACCTGATACTGAAAGGTTAATCTCTCGATCAGTTTTAGAGAATGGCATAACATTAACATAACAAATGACGAATCATAACCTAATATTCAAAAGTTGACCTTTTGTTCATTTTTAGAAAGTCACAAAGTATTAACATAAGGAATGACATAACCTAATTTCAAAAGTTGATTTTTTTTCCTTCTTTTTTTATTTTTAACTTTCCTATTATAGTGAGTAAAGTTTTGTGATCATACTTGTATTAAATTGAAGGTAAATTTAATGATAAAAGTCGTTGTTTGGTGTGAGGTACAAGTTATACTAATTTCGAGATAAAATGTAGTATTATTTTATTTCATATTTATTTGGAGGTATAAGGTAATCGTTGGACTATTTATCCCATCATTTTTGTCTTAAATGAGATAACTTATCCCAAACTAATTTATCCTGAAATTAATTATCTTGAGATAACATATTGCCAACCAAACGAGCCACAAGTGACAGTCCAATGTTTTGTCAAATTTTCTAAGAGGGAACAACATTCTTTGCAATCTGCCACACTGCAAATAATGTCTAGATTCCACTATGCAAGTGGTTGTTTGGTGGAGGGTGAGGGGTGGGGGAGGTGGTTGGTTTGTTTCTATTCAATTTCTGTATGAATACACATGTAATCATTCAAGAAGATAATGACAACACTATCTAAGAAATAAATTGAGAAAAAAAATAGTTTTCTATTCTTTTTAAAAAGAGAACCTTTAACGCTTGTCGTGTGATAAGAAGAAGATGAACTAAACAACTTATAATAGAAATGTAAAATAAAATTATGTACCTGAACTAAACGTGGACGATCCCTTTCTTGAATCATATATAACAAGAGTTTAGTAAATTGAGTTGTTATCGATCAAGTTGCTATTTTTCGAGATTTGTGTACGTTTTATCTTATTAAATTTATATGTGAAATTATATTGAATATATTATGACTTCGTATCAATAAAGGGAATATAATGTAGCAAGGTTGAATTTTTTTTACTTTCCATATTGCTTTGTGTAATATCTCATTTACAAGTCATAATCTTCCCCATCTTTTTATGCATGCTCTTGAATCATAATGAACTTTCACTAATTTCTTTTCTTTTATACATGTATTATTTTCATTTGAATATTGATTGACCCACCACAAAAGCACTTTCTTGATTTTTTACCTTTTTTTCCTTTCAAGTAGTCATCAAAAACATCTTGATCCAACTAATTTAAATTCGTGTTGAATAAATTTTCTAATAGAAAGAAACTCTAATTTTAGAATTCAAACTTGAAACTTCTGATTGAGAAAATTCCAAAAGGAGTCTTGGAGTAACTGGTAAAGTTGTTACCATGTGACCAGATCACAAGTTCAAGCCTTGGAAACAGCCTCTGACAGAAATGCACGGTAAGGTTGCATACAATAGACCCTTGTGGTCGGGCTCTTCCCCCAACCTTGCGCATAGCGAGAGCTTTAGTGTATCAAACTTGCCCTTCTTTTTTTTTATTCTCTCTTCTCTAAGCTCAATCTCTCTTAATTAATGATAAAAACATAATAATTATCTCCAGAAATGCTGTGTAATTTTCAACAATCTCGACATAATTTGAACGTTTGAAGTTTCATTGACATGAAATAATTTAAATAGATGATTATGATGTTTATAGCCTTGCTTCTTTTTCAATCAAATATAGACTATGTTTTCACTTTTTTTTTTATTTTCGAGCCTGATCGACTCGACTAGACTTTTTCATCACACTACTAGGTGGATTCATGTGTATCAAAATTTGGTATTAAATAGATCAATCATGATGTCTAGAACCTTCCTTCTTTTTCAATCAAATATCGATTATGTTTTCACTTTTTAAATTTTCAACCTGATCGACTCGACTCGACTCTTTTCATCACACTTCTAGGTGGATTCATGTGTATCAAAATTTGGTATTATCATACTTCTTCTTTTTTTATGATTATATAAAGTTGGACTAAAGAAAAGATACCAACTAAAACATAATGACAAAAGTAGACAAGATAAAAAAAAAATATTAAATTGTGGAAAGTGATGAAAAATTGGCATTTTCAGTAAAGAACAAACATGTACACTTGCCCGTGATTATATCTCGTGTTGCAGGCCGAAAGGTAAAATTCACCTTAAAGAATCATTTGGCCCATTTGCCTTTACCAACCTTTTTCACCTTTTTTTAATATATTATATAATATAATATTATATAGTACAAATAAAAATATTATTACTATATAGTATCAAATAAAAATGAAATAAACATCTCCAATAACAAATGGTTGAGGAAATAAACATTATCCCTCCATCCTTAATAAGAAGTCGAAAATTCTATGGGGCGGGATCAAGGGCAAACTCATGATACAACAACATACCATGTATAATCACACAAGTGGAGTTCTACGACCCACGATAATGAGTCCACTCTTCTATTACTCTCTACTTAATTTCTACTATGTTTTGGTTGGCAGGATTCGAATCCATGACATGCACCTAACCCACATGTCACGTGTTATTAAACAGTCAGGATAAGAGATCACTAGTGACAAAGCCACTATCATTAACGTCTGGGGAGCAGAATATCAAAAATGGTGCTACTACAACAATTAGGCAATCCCTTTCAAAGGTGATGAACATAGAAAGGTGAAAATAAAGTTAAATATCATCAATGCCAAAAATTATCTTGATTCAAATATGTTAATAGTTTAATAATACACGGAAAAGAAGAAACGAAGTAGATAAGAAAGTATCGATACTTCTATCTCCAAGCAACTAGATGTACCTGGGCCTTGAAAATCCTTGTGATCATGAGCGCGAGGCGAGATTCATAGTAGCTGCACAGGTCCATTTGTTATACCCAGCTCAGTGCAGATTGAATTGAGGCCAGGTTCCTCTAACAGACTAAATGCGCAAAATCCGTAGTAGGCGTGATAAAGATCTGGCAGCTGCCCCGGAGTTTTACCAAAACCACCATACTGTAGAACCACAAAATAAAAGATTTGAATTTTTAGCAGCTGAAAAAAAAGGGGAGAGTCGGTTCTAATGTTCAAGCAATCATAGATGAGATTGAAGAAAGAGGAGAAACTGTAGCACCTGGGATTGACAGGTGAATAGAAATTTACGTAAGCCTTCATAGTCGATGAACTTGTGAGCCCCTAAGATCTTTAGAACTCCTCCCACCCTAATCAAGGACATCAACTTGTCAGGCCAGGAAAAATGAAAATGATATCTATTGAAGATAAAGGAATTCAAACTCACCAGAAAGCATAACAGGTATCAGTAGCTTTGTTTAGTCTACCTTGGAATCCACCATCAGTGGCTGCCTGTCTCTGCAAGAAGTAACATCGAGTCAAACCAAATGCAAGACAGAAAGATTGCATGGACCAGTTCTCAGTCAAAGGACCAGATTTAAGGATTGAATTTGTACAAATAGTCATTAGAACTGGAGATCTTTTCTCCTACTTTCTTACTTTGTTCTAAATTACATTTTCTTTTCTGTTTGTAATCTGGACCAGTCTCCACCATCTTTAAATCAATACGTTTAGTCTTTGGAGGAATACTGAAAAGCATATTTAGCAGAGCAATATAAGAACCTGTTCATGCGGTATTTGATGAAAGTTTACCTGTAGGCTCCAGTCTAAAAGCAAGGGCACATTTATGCAACAAGAGGATTCATTCTTCGACAATATATCATCTTCAATTAATCCCATCAATCTGAGAGATGCAACCGCACAATAAGTGGCACCACCTGTGATGCTAAACAATCACCCTCTATGAGAACTATTATATTAATAGGAAAATGGACCACCTTTCACTCTACCACTTAAAACTTTTGATCCAAGTTGATAAAAGGAAAAGATCATAAAAGAGATATGAAGGATAAGCTGTTCAAGATAATCAAAATATGTAATTCGATTGACAGGCTGCCCGTAGAAGGATGCAAATGCTCCCAAAACAGACCCAGGCTTTGCTCCAATTGACGCTTCTCCTCCTCTACTATCAAGACATTCAAAGATCCGCTTATCTATTTACCTTTTTTGGTTTTTTTCCTTTGGCAAGTTGGATTGGACGATGTTTCTGGAGTCCAAGGAAGATGAGAAAGCAGATCACATATCATCCTATTGAATGATACACATACTTCCCAGCAAATGGAAGGAGCCAGTTAACTGCATGCCTAATATCCTTTTAATTCTACCAACCATTTCATTATATTTTTTTCAGATGAACTTGCTTTATTTTTTTCTCCAATCCCCCACCCACCCACCCACCCACCAACAGCCAACCAAAAAAAAAAAAAGAAGGAACAGTTTCTAGTAATTAAAATCATCAAATTCTAACGAGACATCAAAAAAGTAGACATCACTTGCAACAATGGTAAAAACTAGGGATCTAAGAAAATGCATCAGTGGGAGTATTCACTCACCATGTGATTCTGAACTAGGGCTCAAACCAAAGCCACCATCGTATGACTGCATGAAACAGACAACAGTATTTGACATGAGAAGCATTACCAAGAATCAATGCAAAAGAAAATTCTAGTGATATGAAAAATAAAGCGATGAATCTATAACACTGACTCTTCTCATTAATAATCTAAGGAATGAAAGACTTATTTATCATAAGGGAATCATTTATTATACTGAATCATTTCTAAGACCTTTAATCCTGAAAGGTTTCAAGAGATTTTTCAGGTGGCAGCCTTAAATTGCAATGAGCATGCACAAATATCGAACAAAATCCAAAGTTTCAAAATAAGGATGTGAATGCTCAAATGTTCTCTGTGAAAGTAAGAAAATTCCCTAATAACAGTCCTGTCTATGACAGCTTGCTCACCTTGATTATATAAAAATAAATACTTAACTGGATTTGTTTACAACCAATAAACTTAACATAGTAATGTTGCTAAGAGGAATGAATTTGTATACGCCAAATATAAGATATCATTAATTCTTTAAGTTGACATCACCCGAGCGCTAACTATAGCAAAGATACAGAACAAGAAATTTAGTGAAAACAGATGCTCATGCTCTGCATACCTGACAGTTTATTATGTACTCTGTGGCTTTCTCTTTGTCAATGCCACTCCAGTTTTCCAACATGGAAGAGATTGCCGCTGGTATGCATGTTAGGAAAATCAATTTTCATTCTGAAGAATTTAAGTTCAATAAGCTCAATGACAGAGTATCTTCATACCTGCACAATATACAAAACGGAGGTCCGTCTCTGCCCCGCTATGAATGGGCATAAAGCTGGAAAATGAAGGAAATAAAAGTATTTAGTTAATAAAAAAGAACCTAAATCAGTCCTCTTCCGCATTACTTAGAAAAAGTTAGCCAGGCCCCAAAAGATGTTGATCGTAAATGAGAAGATGGAACAAAAAAACATCCATATCTTCTGAGATCAAGATTATGGCACACTCTTTTGCATGTCAAAGTTTATCAATTTCTTGTGGATACGGAAATGGGAGTGAAAGAAACATGACATACTAATTTCACAGTTGGGACATGTGTACAGGAGTTTTATCAATATTTGCATGTAAAAGATGCATCTAATGGTATAGCTCTCAAGACATGTTGGCAGAATCAATGATGCATATAACCATCTGTATGTCCTAGCTTTCCAACAGCAATTATTTGATGCCCGTACATAGAGAGATGTACAATCACCATGGCTTAAGTACTTTCAGCACTTTCTTTTTTATTTTTTAAATTAGTAATCCGTTGTCCTTTTTCTTTGCTTCCCTTCTTTCCCTTTTTATTCTTGTTTCTTTTCAGGGCACATAATCCAGGATAATTGAATTGGTAAGCATGAAAAAAAAAATCATTGACATTCAGAAATAACAAAACAACAAAATGTGAAACCGGACATGCTTAATAAGAGATATAGCAATCCTTTTTAGCCATTAAACAGTTATTTCTCAAGGATGTCTAACCAGTAGATGGTTCTGTTTGTTTTCTGTAATTTTAGGCTTCAAGCTAAATCAATATGAGGCTGTATAAGCAACGCCCACCAGCTGAATGTGCTGCTCCACTTTGTGAAGGTATTATAACAGAAGTGGTGGTCTGTAAAGGTTAGAAAGGTGTTTACCATTTTCATGAGGTAGGAGCTCCGAATAGTATTAACCCTATTTGTCTCATTCAATATTTTCTCAACATGCTTTGCTGGACAAATATTTACTAGTTACAGATTTTAAGAAAAGAAAATGATATCTCCAAATTGAGAACCAATGGGGTTGATACCTGGGTATAGAGTACATTTAGCATTCTACCTTCTACCATATGTGCTACGAGAGTAAGCAAAAACAAAGGCGTACGGAGAACTTTTTTTTCTTTTATGAAGTTACAAAGAACATTGTTAGAGACAAAATAAGGAGACTATGTTAGATACAGAATGTATCGCTGATCAAAGAATTGAAAACAATAGAAAGAAAGGCCATAAAAAGTACCTCCCATCATGTTGCTGAAGATTTTTCATTGATTTGATGATTGACATGGAATCTAGTAGTGAAAAATCATAGCCCAGAGTATTCAATATAGATAGTGCGCAGTAAGTACTTGCCAAATGACTGCAATTTGGGATTGCATCCTATGTAGAGACCACAAAACCAGTAAGTCCAGAGGAATAAGTTTTCTTTGATCGATTTGTTTATCCTCAACAACAATTAACAGTTAATAATAACCAATTCTTGTACCCCATAGTCATTTGGTTGAAACTGAGAACTTCTAGAACCATGGAACCCATAAAATTGTCCTGCACAAAACCAGAAGTCCCCAGTAAATTTCTCCTGTTTTCAACTTAAGGACTGCTTGACTAATCAAAGTCACTTCTATACATTAACTGAAGCATACCATTGCTCAGTTCAGCTTCGCCTTGCGGTTGAGCTTGCAGTGATAAAACCCAATTAATCACCCCTTCTTTGTCAACCTGGCATCACTAAAAAAAATCACTTTTGCTAGCCAACTTTTCAAAACATTCAAAATTGAAAAAAAACTCGCATTTTCAGCTTTTCAGATTGCAAACAGCTTCAAATTTGATTTTGCCGCATTAAATTGTTACACAACCTAAAAAGAAGGGTGCAATAAGCTGATTCATTACTTATTCAAATGATGGTGTATAAAGAAGTAATTAGCACAGGGATTAACAGAAAACCAGATTAATACAAAAGTTAGTCAGTAAGGGTGGATGCCTGAGATTAGAAGGAAAGGAACGGCTCAGATTAAACCTGTTATTGCGTATAAAACCAATTCAATTTGAAAGAAGAGGGATGAATACGGTATGATATTCTCTTCTCTCGTGTTCATATTCTCTCTCTCTTTCCCCAATCCTCATTTCTCTACATCCTCACAATCTTCTCAATCAATCTCAACTGCGATCCAAGGAAACTTCCTAAAATGTCCACCTAATATTGGGTTCATCTTTTCAGGTATGGTGATGATTTTATTTTTTTAGTAACAAATTTCATTAAAGGCATCAAGAAGATGCAAATAGTACACAAAAGAGTGAGATCAAAAGTGAATGTCTTAGCTCCATTACAGTGAGTCCTATACTAAAGATAAGGAGCTAACAAAAGAAAGGGAGAAATTACTCCAGCTATACAAAAAATTAAGACACTTAGCCTTGAGACTATGATTAGGAGTTGCTATTCCATCAAAACATCTATGATTATGGCGGTGATTTCATTATTGCGATTGGAGTTAAGATTAGTCAGATCTGGATTGTTTCCCATTTAGTTCTTGTTTGTTGCTTTCATTGTAATTCAAGTCCTTATCAGACTGTTTGGCTCATTTCTGTTATAATTCTGTTGTTAGTTAGCTGGATACTTCGATTCCGCACAATATTAATTTAATTTGGTTGAGTAAGCTGAGTTCATTTTGTTTAGAACTTCACATCAAAATTATTTAAACGAATGAAGCATCCTAAACTAGCAAAAAAGCTTCATATAATCAGCAAAAATGCAATATACAACAATTTTATAACTACAATCATTCAGTAGATGATTGAGAAGCAAAAACAGACATCAAATATTCTCTTCTCTGAGAGTAACGAAAACATTGTTGATATCTAAAATCGACGGTGAACTGAAAAGTCGAGAGGAATACATACGCGATCGAGAGAGCGAAGGATGTCGAGACCGCAGATGGCGAAGTAAGCCAGAGTGAGGCGATTGATCTCTTGCGATTGGTAAGGTGAAGGTAGTAGCTCAAGCATCATCTCTAAATAGCAAATATGGCGATTTCTGTCGAAGAACATAGGTTTAGGGATTGAATCTAGCTCGGATTCTAGATCGGATAAGCTCAGAAAATCATCATCTTCCTCCGCCATCGTAGGGATCTAGTCGGCTCACTGCCGGCGGCGAGAAAAATCCGGCGCACTCGGAGTTTCCACTATTTTTTGTTGTAATTGAATAAGCCCCTTTTACTTTTTGTTCTTCTTTTTGACTCTTATGCCCTGTTTGGCCATTAAAGGTTTTTTTTTTTATATTGAAATTCGATTAATCTGTATTCGTGTGGTATAAAAGTAATATTCTCTATAAAAATAAATTTCATAATAAGATTTGAAGCCGATATAGTTTTGGGAGGAATAACGTCATTCATGGCACCATGCCTGTTGGTGATTTGACATTCAGAGTAACATTTTCTATAAAAATAAATTTCATAATAAGATTCGAAGTTGATACAATTTCGGGAGGAACAATGTTATCCATGGCACCACGCCTTTTGGTGATTTGGCATAAAAGTTACACTTTTTTTGTTGTAATTTATTACTTTATTTGAAAATCGATATTTTGACTATGATATTCCAGATTAACTTAAGTTGTAATTCAAATTTAGAAAATAGTCTATGAAACGTTCTTTGCAATATATATAACTAAGCACAAATATATTTTCAATTTCATAAATTCCAAATAAAAGTTAAAAGTGTTATGCGTAAAAAAAAATGACTTGTTCTTCGAAAATCCAATTAATTATTCAATTAATTTGAATAAAATCGAATTCTCGAAATTTACAGAGTCGCCACTTAATTTTTAAAGTTTAAAATTAAGAAA
>JBCEWC010003931.1:0-28720 GCA_038996855.1 Solanum aculeatissimum | reverse complement strand
CTATGATGGCTTTATCGAGGGTCTTCGGGTCCTCTTTCGCCATGTCACATCTAGGCCCCCTATCCGGGTCGTGACAGGTATGCTCCTAATATAGTTGCTACCATGGAAGATAGAGTTCATCGATATGTGGATAGATTGGATTCATATCTTGTATGAGATTGTGCTATTTCCTCTTTGAATAAATATATGGATATAGCAAGGATGCAAGTTTTTGCACAAAAACTAGAGGATCAAAGACAGAAGATAAGGGAACAAGAGTTCGAAAGAGGGAAGTCTAATAGGGCCAAGTCTACAGGATAGTTTACACCATCGCAAGGCAAGTTCAAGCCTCGGCTTTCTAATAGACTGCCTAGCAAATAATCCTCCTACTCTGCAGCTAGTATTCCCCGACAAATTCAAGGGTCTAAAGGTAATCAGTTTGGGTAAAGAAGTGAATCTTAAGGTTCACACACAATAAGGTATCCGACGAGTGAACCAATTCCTTCTAGGCAACCTTGAAACCAATATGGGAGAAGTCATTTAGGTACATGTCTCATTGGGACAAATGTTTGTTATTTGTGTGGTATGCCATGGTATATGATGAGTGATTACCCAAAGAGATATATAAGTGATATAGTATAACCTACTGGATCAGTTATTGCATCATCATCATTAGTGACTCCTTTAGGTAGAGGTCAGTCAATTCATACAAGTCGTGGTAGAGACATTAGGGAAGCAACTAGCTCTAGCAAAGTCCAAGATAGCACATATGCTTTAGGAAGTCGGCAGAACATGGAAGCTTCACTTGACATAGTTACAGCTACATTGTCCATATTTTCACATAATGCATATGCATTAACTGACCTCGGTTCCACACTATCGTATATTACTCCACTAGTTGCTAGCAAGATTAAAAGAGCACCTAAAATATTAAGCAAACCATTTTAAGTGTCTACACCAACCGGTGAGTCTATTATAGCTAAAACGATCTATCATAATTGCATAGTAACTATTTGTGATAGTGAAATATTAGCTGACCTTATTGAGCTAGAAATAGTAGAATCTGATGCTATAATAGGTATGGATTGGTTGGCTTCTTGCTATGCCACCGTGGATTACCGAACTAAGAGAGTGCACTTCCATTTTCCAAATGAGGTAGTCCTTGAATGGGAAGGAAATGTTGTGGCACCAAAGGAAAAGTTTATTTCTTATTTTAACTCAAGGAGGATGATGTCAAAAGGATATATATTCCACCTAGTTAGTGTGAGGGATGTGGAGGCAGAATCACCAACTCTACAATTTGTACCAATAAAGAATGAGTTTATTGATGTATTTCCTGAAGGGCTTCCAGGTTTACCTCTAGAAGAAGAAGTAGATTTTGGTATTGATTTTATTCTGAGCACTCAACCTATCTCCATTACTCCATATAGAATGGTGTCGACAGAATTACGTGAATTAAAGGAACAATTAAAACGCTTGCTAGAAAAGGGTTTTATAAGGCCGAGTGTGTCCCTTTGGGTGCACCAATGTTATTCATACATAAGAAAGATGGCACATTGAGAATGTGTATCGACCATCGATAATTAAATAGAGTGATAATTAAGAACAAATATCCCCTCCCTAAGATTGATGGTTTGTTTAATCAGTTACAGGGTGCCAAGTGTTTCTCAAAAATTGATTTGAGATTAAGTTATCACCAAGTGAGAGTGATGGAGAAAGATATACCAAAGATAGCTTTTCAAACAAACTATGGTTATTTTGAATTTCTTGTCATGTCATTTGGGCTAACAAATGCACTAGTAGTTTTTATGGATTTGATGAATAGGGTATTCAAATTGTTTTTGGATGTACTTGTGATAGTATTCATTATGATATTTTGGTGTATTCAAGATCGGAAGAGGATCATACAGATCACTTATGATGGGTATTTACAAATTCTTCGTGATCGGCAATTGTATGCAAAGTTTTTAAAATGTGATTTTTTGTTAAAATCGGTTGCATTCTTAGGTCATATTGTATCCGACAAAGGCATAAGAGTTGATTCACAAAAGATAGAGTTCGTGAAAGATTGTTCAAGGCTAATAACACGCAGAAGTTCAGAGCTTCCTAGTGTTGGCAGGTTACTATAGGAGGTTCGTTGAAGGTTTTTCTTCTATTTCTGCACCTCTAACTAAGTTAACACATAAGATAATCAAGTTCCAGTAGGATGATGCATATGAAAGAAGCTTCCAAGAGTTTAAAAGAAGGCTAACTTCCACACCTTTACTAGTGCTTCCAAAAGGCACGGAGGGATATGCAGTGTATTTTCATGCTTCATAAGTTGGCTTAGGATGTGTACTAATGCAACATGGTCAGGTAATTACTTATGCCTCAAGAAAACTAAGACCGCATGGGAAAAACTACCCAACACACTATCCTGTACTAGCAGCAGTTGTATTTGCTTTAAAAATATGGTGCCACTATTTGTATGGGGTTCACGTTTACATATATACTGACTATAAGAGTCTACAATACATCCTTAAGTAAAAATACCTAAATTTGAGGCAACAGACATGGATAGAGCTAATAAAGGATTATGACGTTGATATATTGTACCATCCAGGGAAAGCAAATGTGGTAGCCAATGCTTTGAGTCATAAGACAATCATGATTCCTTGTGATCTGACCATGGTAAATCATGGGGTGGCTAAGAATCTATGTCAATTAGCTAGTTTAGGAGTTTGCCTTCTTGAAACTCCAGAGGAAGGGATTGTGGTGCATAATGCTAATGAGTGTTCATTGATAATTGAGGTGAAAGAGAAGTAGTTCAATGATCCTATTCTACGGTGACTTAAGGAGAAGGTAAGTCAAGGTACAAAAAGGGATTTGAGCTTACACAAGATGGAGTACTTTATTATCAAAATAGTTTATGTGTGCCCGATATAAATGGACTAAGAAGGAGGATAATGGCAGAAACCCATCATTCAAGATATTTTATCTATCCATGATCAACCAAGATGTATCATTACCTGTAGGGAATGTTTTGGTGCAGAGGCATGAAAAAAACCTTGCAGAATTTGTGGCTCAATGTTCGAGTTGCCAACAAGTCAAAGTAGAGTATCAAAGGTTTGCGTGTTACATGTAATGTATAGAGATTCAAACTTAGAAGTGGGATATGGTTAACATAGATTTTATTACTGGGTTGCCTCGCTCACTGCATAAGTTTGACTCCATATGAGTAATAGTTGATATATTCACAAAGTCAGCACATTTCTTGCTGGTTAAGAGTGATTATACGGCTGAGGAATATGTGAGGTTGTATATTAAGGAGATACTTAGGTTGCATGGGGTACCAATCTCTATTATTTCCGATCAGGGAGATTAGTTCACCGCAAAGTTTTAAAGTCATTCCAAAATATTTTGGGAACACAAATGAATTTAAGTATGGCCTTCCACCCCCAAATGGATTGTCAAGAAAAATGCACGACCAAAACACTTGAAGATATGTTGCGAGATTGTGCATTGGACTTCAAGGACTATTGAGTGGATCATTTGCTGCTTATTGAATTTTTCTATAATAATAGATACCAGTCAAATATCAAAATAACACCTTACGAAGCTTTATATCGAAGTAAGTTGTCACGCCAAAGTCCAGTTAAGGTGGATTGGCACCCATTTCTGACAAGGATCGGGAGAACCAATTTGTAATCATGCACTATATTTGAACATTTTAAGGGGTTTCCACGCTCAACATTCTTTTAGGAAAGTAGACAGTAATAACAAGTGAAAAGGAAATACATATGACTAGGTTGTTAGAACCACAATGTCTAGCATATGAGACATGACCACACTTTACTTTACATAGTCTACAAAGCCTCTAAATAAGGACCAATATCTGAAAAGGTCAGAATAGGCCCTGCCTCATGACTAGCTACTATACAATACAAAATATAAGCTTTAGACACACAAAGCCCCAAAGCGACCTGGAGCTTAGTAAGAGCAATTAGATATCATGTACTCCTACTAGGGAGGTCTACTAGCTCCTACACCTATAGCATGAAATGCAGGTCCTCCATGAGGGATGTAAGTATGAGATAATGTACTGAATATGTAAGGAAAAAAGTACTATACGTGAAACAAGAACTCAAATGAAATCATGCATTGGTGTAAGGATAAGACACCACCTTTAGTCATATTGTGGAATCAAGTACTATATGTCTTTTTCATTACTTTACCCTTTATTTACTTTACAATACGTACACAGTATATAATACAAATGACCAGTTGATTAGTGGAAATATTGGGACCGACCCATGCTAGGCTTTCCTTTCACCCTTGGGATAACCCTCGTAATATAGGATCAACCCATGTTAGGCTATTCTTCCACCCCTGGGATACCACCTATCAATAAGCAATTTCACTTATATCTTTAATTTACTTTTTAGATGGTTCTTTTGGTGGTCATAACATTTTGCGGTGCAAGACTATAGACATAATGTAAGATAGTGCCACAATGAAGAGAGTAGGTTACACAATTAATAAAATATGTAAGACATGAAATAGCACATGGACTTGATTTAGCTAAAAGAGAGAACTCGTGTATCTTGGTATCTAAAGTATATGTGCAGACTTGACAAGGACTATATTTTGGAACATATGTACATTTAAAATAGTGGAGACATGGTTATTAACTATGTCAGATTTTGCAAGTTCCTCTATGTGCCAAGGAAGGATTTAGATTTCATGCCAAATAATAAGAAATCGAGTAGCCTTACATACCTTGTCGTACCACCTTGTTATTACCTCAAAGTAACCTCTTTTCCCCCCAATATTTATCTACAATAGAGTAGGTGATAAAAATAGTATTATAAGCTAATAAATATGTCTTATCAGTCCTATCTCATAAAAAAATAATGCTCGGGCAGCAAGCTTGTAATTATCAACCCAAGAGTATCCGTTCAACCTTTCCACTTCTAATCGTATTTTCTAAGATGTATCCTCATATACATGTCATATCTTGCTTGTTCTAGTCCCATAATAATCTCACAATAGTTTACCAAGTATAGCGTATATCAACTCCATGCAACACATAAATAGGTAGCATAACATTATGCCTTTTCCCTAATATTTCAACGTCAATAATTCAAACTTGTTCCAACTTCCACCAAATTGATCTAAAAACTTTTACACACCGAAATAGCCCCGAAACAGTCATAAAATAGTCCCAAAATATATAGGGGACGTGAGACAATAGTCCTCACTCATCACCCTACAAATTCCTACCAAAGCGCATTTAAGATACCATAAAAGAACTCGTTTCTAAGGAAAACAAAAAATGGTGCAGCAACCTTGGTTTATTATTTTCGACCTAAGCTCCTTAAGAACTTCAACCTTAATCAATAATAAATACAACTAAGAAGAGAAAGTTCCCTCAATAAACAAGAAAAGTGAGCAGCAATGTTTAGAATACATGTTGTCCAAAAGTTTGACACGAGCATAACCAACATACGCCTCATGTTCTTCATGAAAGAATTATACTAAAATCATAGGTATTTCTACTTACCTTATCATTAAAGGATCAGGTCCTCCTCAATAACCCTAAAGGTGTGTTTTGGCTTCTTTGCAAAGTCACGAGCGAGCAAGAAGAAAAACTTATAACAGCTGATGTTTTTTCTATGTTAAGTGAATCTAAGGAGCTGATTTTATCCTCTTTTAAAGGGCCACTCTTGGACGACTTTATACTTTATTTTAAGACATATTTTAGAAGGATGGTGATGCACCTAATTCTTCCTTTCACTTGGGCCTTAATGGGCTCCAATTTGATAGGTCTTGGCTGCCCAGTTTTCTCTTTTTTCTTCAGTTAGTTTTGGCCCAAATCGTCAAGTAGGTTGTGAATGTACTTGGGCCCTTTTTATATTCATCTTGAGCTTCCAATATTTTCCATTTATAATTCTAAGCCATGGTCTAAAATTACACCCTTAACTTGAGCTTTAATCTTTATATGACTTGGACAGATTTGGGGTTGGGCGTCGTCTCTGTTTCCTTTTCTTTTGACTAAATTTTAGGACTCAAGTGAGTTCACTCATGTATGAATTAATCTTCTTTATATACCTAGCTTATTTAATCTAAGCACGTAGGTGACTCACCTACTATCTTCTTAAAGTCCCACAAGAACCTCACTTCATTTAGTTCATTAAAGGTCACGATCTCCTTAATTTAACCTAAAACTTATATACATTCGCTTATCTTAGGTGTTAGACGTAAATATAGCTCTCCAATATAAAAGTTAGGAACTTTTAAAGTTGATGCTCATTCGATCAAGCCATATCATGTTCCATATGCATAGGACTAGTACACGTAAGATGTGCGGTGTTACAGAAGTGTAGGTCACAAAATTAATGGTTTAAAGTGGGTGAGACCACCTTTCGTGGGATGGATCTAGTTCAACAATCTATGGAGAAGGTTAAGGTGATAAAACAGTGTCTAGAATCATCCTAAAGTCATAAAAATCATATGTGTTTGCTAGTGGAAGAGGGCTAGAATTCTTCGTAGGAGATTGGGTATTCTTGAAGGTGTCACCAATGAAAGGGTTGATGAGATTTGGTAAGAAGGGAAAATTGAGAACATGTTACATAGGACTATATAAATTATTAGAAGGTTTAGCCAGGTTGCATATGAGTTGGAACTACCCCAAAAGCTTTTAACGGTTCATCCAGCATTTCATGTCTCAATGCTTCAGAAATACATAGGTGACCCATCTCGTATTACTCTTCTTGAAGATATGAAAGTTATAGAATATCTCATCTATGAAGAGGTACTTTTTGATATTCTAGATCTCAAGTCAAGAAGCTAAGGAATAAAGAAATAGCTTTAGTAAAGGTACTTTGGTGGAACCAGCAAGTAGAAAAGATAATGTGGGAGGCTGAGAAAGTGATGAAATCTAAGTACTCTTATATATTTGAAGCTAGAAAGGAAGTCACAGGATTAGAATTAGGGCATTAATAGGTATGTGTTTGGATACCTATTGTGTTGTCAACAATTTGTTTAATCTAAGGTTTGAACTTTTTAAAGCTATCTAATTATGCTAATATTCAGCGATGAATGTTCCTAAGGAGGGATGATGTAACCCTCCATGTTATGCATATGTTATGTCTATTCACATGACTCTTTACATATCTTTATTGTATTGGCGACATTTGAGTAGTGGTGATTTGAATTCGATAAAAGGTGTTGTGATACCTTGACGCATCTCAAGTCAGACTCAATAGAAAGATCTAACCTTAAGGCAGTAAGGTGCTACTTGAGCTTAAAGATTGAAGTAAAGTGTTAAGTTACAACAAGAGGGAGTAAGGTTTAAACAAATGGAACAAGATAAGTGGGTTGCTTGCTCGACTTAATTTAACTACTAGGCTCATCACTTACTTGAGCTATGTAGATCTAGTTAAAGTGTCCAAGGCTAATACATAAGATCTAAGATTATGTTAATGGGACTCATTTGAGTCCCAAACTAAGTAAGAGAAAATAAAATGGAAAATGGAAGCCCACCCTCCAAATTGACAAAGGTCCAAGTAATTAGCCAAGCAAATGATAAAGCAAGTAGGCGTATCACCTACTTTGACCTTTCAAGCAGCTTGACATAAACAAGTCCAATATATTTTAAGGTATAAAAATGGCTCAATAAAAGTCCAATATAGATGGACTTTTTAATCATTTTAACACACAAAAATTTGATTAAACTCTAGCTCTCTCTTCTCTCTCAAAGGTTAAGGAATAGCAACATTAAAGTTCTTTTAAGGTTCTTGAAGAGACCCTCCTTGTTGTAGGCTAAGGTAAGTTAAAGGACCTACAAGTTTAACTTAATTCTTTCATGAAATACAAAAAATATGTTACTTACGCTTAAATAGAAGTTTAGGGCAGAATATTCTCCCAAGTTGCTTCTCATTTCTCTTGATTATTAAGAGACATTTTTCTTTCTTATTTTGTTTAAAATGTGAAGAGAAGTTGAAGTTCTTGAAGAAATTGAGTTTAAAAGTACAAGTTATAAGAATTAAAGTATGTTGACTACCACATCTTTCTTTTCCTTCAACATGAGTTTAAGTATGATATTTTAAGCATAATTTTGATAAGAACTCATGGGATGATGGTTGGGAACTATGGTCTCACATCCTCCATGTGTATTGGACTATTTTGGGACTGTTTGGGTGTGTAAATATGTTGAAACTAATTTATTTGATGTTGGAAAGGCGTAGATAAGTGATGTGCTGCCAAAATACAATATTTTTTATGCTTTAAACTTAGAATTTTGTGCGTTCTTGCAGTGATGTTAGTGGATTTGATGTGTTTTTGTGTTGATTTTTTAGGATTACAAGTATCAGGATAATTTTGGGCAAAGTTCTACAAATTATAGATTTTTTAAGAACTTACGAGACCTTTTATGGGCCATGGTTCATTCCACGAGCCGTAGATGTATTTTGTAGGTTATATCCAGTGAAAGGCTAATTTTCAGAGATTGAGGATACATGATACCAGATGGGCCATAGATCATTTGATAGCTCATATACCTGTTCTTGGTTTGAAGATCAGAAAATATGCATAAGTGTTACATTGTTACCAGACGAAGGCTTTCACGGGTTGTAAGTTAGGTGATGAGTTGTAAGTCATTTATTGCCTTAAGGATTTTGGAGTTTGAAGATATGTTGAAGAGATACTAGACGAGACCCCTTACGATCCATAAGTCAAAACATGGTCGATAAGAGGGTTCATACAGTTAAAGATAGATTTTAGTCGTGCAGTCTACGAAACCTAGGCACGGGCTGTGATTCCATCTACAACCTATAACCTTGTTCATCTGAGTTTTTGATTTCAGTTTTCCTATTTCATTTTGGATTTGGTTTCTACTAATTGTAAATAGGATTTTATGATTTTTTAGAAGAAGAGCAATTAGAACATCAAGAACTCATTACTTGTGATTATTACTTTATTCTTGGAGATTACTTTTGACATTACTTTTGGGTTATAACATTGTGATTTTTGTGGATAATTCAGATTTCGTGTTCTTTAATTTATCATTGTAAATGTTCAATTATGCTATTCCATAACATGATTTCTTCATCTACAATGAACATGAGTATCTAAATCCAAAACTAGGGTTGTGGGAACCATGAACAACTAACAAAGTAAAAATCAAATAATTTATAATCCTTGGAAAGTGTGCAAGAATGTATTATTTATCCCTTCGCTATGAATGCTTTTTAAGAAGTGCACCCATTAGAACTTGCCTAATTCATACTTACTAGATTAAGTGGGTAATAAATGGGATCAGGGATAATTAACAGGATTCAATATGATTACTCTCGTCTAATCAACCTGAATAGATCAAGAGATGGTTGTATTAGCACAAGGTAAGGGTTAGTAATGCAACAACTGGGGATGGATCCAATCATGGGGTAAAATTTTCCTAACGCCTGGATCAAAGGGTTCGGTGAATATAACTTATCAGTTCTGCAGGCTACACAGTAGAAAAGGTTATGATTATCTGGTTACACCGAGTTAGGAATTCATGGGGAACACAATACCCTAGTTACTTCTCTCATTGATTTCACAACACTTGCACTTGACTGATTGGTTTTAATTTAGGTTTAATTATTGTATTTTCTCAAACCTCCCTTCGTAAAATAAGTAGATTAATTCATCTTAATTGCTTTAATTTATCCAAGTATAAACCTTATTTATCATGAGATCGAACCTAACCATTGTTAGGTTGTATATTTGACAGACACCGCTTATACCTCAATTGGGAGGCATAGTTTGGACGTGAATCAATAAGATGTTGAGGGAGCATTCTAGGGAGTCCAACAAGACTCAGATTAAATGTGGTGGGTTATCCAACAAAAGGTCTAGGAGTAGTGGACATGACACATTCTATGGTAGCCAAAAGCAAGTGGTCCAAAGTCCAAACAATGTTCCTTCTTCAAGGTTCAACAAATACAAGGGGTTCAACCCCATGGTACAAGAAGGTTCAGGTGCCCAAGTTTCCCCAAATTGTAAGAAATGTGGGAAGGCTCATAGGGGAGAATATTTTGTCGGTTCCAATGCATGCTACAAGTGTGGTAAGCTCGGTCATCAAGTCAAAGATTATAGGAGTGGTGGTATTGATAGCCTTTAAGGCCAAGGAGGGCATTTATAAGGAGGTTCTAAATGCACCAATCATTTTTATGCCTTACCTGCTCGACAATAGGTAGAAGATACCCTAGATGTTGTGTAATGACCTGTGTAACACCTGCATGTTGATAGCCTAGAAAGACTTAAAGTTAATGATTTTGATGATGGTTAGATCCTCTGAGCTAGTCTATGGACCGTAGGTAAGACTATGGGTTGTAGGTAAGCTTCATGGATTGGAACTAGTAAAAGTTGAAAATTGAAGGATTTCTAAAAGTGGACTTATGAGATACCAGGACGGACCATATAAGAATCCATAGACCATCAAAGGGTTTGTAGAAAGGGGCCTTGAAGGACCCAAAAAGTATTTAACTCTGGAACCACTTTATGGAAGGACCTATGGGTCGTAAATGAGTTCATGGGTCATCCTGCATATTCGTAGGTTGGAAGCTACAAATCCAGTGGCTTAAATTTTATGTTTCTATGAGCCAAGTAACAATCCTTAGGTTGAACCACGGCCCGTAGACGGGTCTCATAGACGACTATATCAGTTTTTAAGGAAGGGCATTTTTGTCATTTCTAATTCATTTAAGTCCTAAACTACATTGGTTTGTCTCTCTTAACTACCTTAATTGACCTAGTACCCATAAGTTCTAATCGTAATTCATTCAAAGTCATTCATCTTCAAAATATTTCTAAGGGTACTGAATATTTCTCTCTCTAAGTCAAGAATTCCATTGGAGCTAGGGTTTGATGGTTTGGCTAAAGTTTTCCAAATTTTCATATTATATTCTAAGGGTTCTCACTTGAGGTATGTAGGGATTCACTCATGGATTAGTTTCATCCTTGAATCCCAATCGAAAACCCTTCATTTATTAAAATTTCATGATGATTTCTTATGGGCTTTTATGCTATGATATCCATTGAATGAATTATGAATATTACATGATTATTAAACGTGTCTATGCATAAATTATGAAGAATTACATGATGTATATGATTTCCAAATAAGAGTATGTGATTTCAATGTATGCATGATTAGGGCTTAAAGCTTTGATGTAGGCTCTTTTACTAATGATCCAAATTAGTTTTAATTGCATATTTTCTCTATGAATATTATCTAATTGCATGATTTTAACTCAATTGTTCATGGAGCCACACTTAGCCCTAATCTCCTATGATGAACTATGTTATGACTTCAAGTACATGAAAAAACATGATTTATGATTATGATAATGATGATGCTATGATGATAGGGTGATTAAGATCCTAATGTTTATAATGATAATGCTAAAGTGGGAATGTCTACCCATATTTTTGTTGGAGTTTAAGTAGATAGAGTATTCTTATGAAATGAGATGTTTTCATAAAAGAAGTATAATGACTAATTTTTTAATGTATAATTTTAATGAAGTATGAATTATGTTGAAACTATGTATATGCATGATTTATGTATTCCCTGGGATATGACTTAGCACCGAGAGTACTGTGGTAGATTCTATAGTTCCATAATTATGTGCCACCACAGAAAAGATGTTCATATTTTAGGCCATAAAGGTGTGATAATGGATCCATATATCTTTCAATGTACACTGACTGCACTACGGTAGAGCCTAAAGGGTGGGCTCAAATCATGGGTTCTCAGCGTGCTCGGATAGAGCCTATAGAATGAAGATTGAGTTTACCTTGGCAAACTAGACTCCTCTTTAGCTCAATGTAGAGGGAACATTTAGATTCCATGTAATAGTATGCATGGTCTTATATGTTCGTTATGGTTTTATTCTCACATATGTATTCTAAGATGATAAAAAGGTTTTATGATGTTTCTACTCATGATTTTAAATAGCATTGCTCACATATATTGTGTCCTTACTCTATTGATTATGATTATCATATTAATATGATTATGATGTCCTTATATTCATGATATACCTACATACTTAGTACATTATATATATATACTAACAAATACTTTTTTGCCTACATGATCTAACCATATAGGGACGGATGACGAGGTGATCATCCCATTTCATGGCTAGATTTGAAGTCTAACATTGAAGATTGTTTGTGAGTTCCCATGCTTCGGGAACAATCCAATTTGTGAAATTCACTTTTATGTTAAGTCATTATTATTTTTTTGAGGTATATCTTGAGGGTGAGCTAGTAAGCTATATTCTAGACCCCACCAAGATCTTATGATGTAGAGACATGTTTTGGACATTGTGGATTGATGTAAAAGTCCCCTATGGTAACTATGATATTTTAATATTTTACATATCTCGCTTGCCTATTCTCTTATGTATGCTTATGGTATGAACACGAGCCTTGGATAGGATGCCTTCGGGTATCACATTTGTTATGTAACGGCCAGGCCCTAGGTACGGGTCATGATAAAAGTGGTATCATAGCACAAGGTTTGAAAAAATCCTAGGGAGTCTAACATGTTGCATCTACTAATCTTGTTCATTGGTGTGAAGCACATCACATCAACGAATAGGAGGCTATGAGACATTTAGGAAAACTTTGCTTCTTTTGTATTTTATGTCGCGCATTCAAAGCCTCAGTATCCTAACACGTGTCCTTTGGGTGTTCTTAGAAATGGCTCTTCGACGTGATTTTTTTCCTAAGAAAGGGAATGCTAATGAAGTCCAAGCTCCCTCAAATACTCAAGCCTTTCAAGTCCCTCAAGAGGACCAAGTTTCTAATAATGAGTTTAGAGATGCAATAGCTATATTGGCTTAAGTTGTTGCTTCTCCAAAGACTTCTACTCTGACTTTGAGGATAAGAGATTTTTCTAGGATGAATCCCCCAGAATTTCATGGTTCAAAGGTGGATGAAAATCCATAAGAGTTCATTGATGGGGTGTATAAGGTGGTAGAGATTATGGGGGATTCTTCTGAGGTAAAGGTGGAATTGGTAGATTATTAACTTAAAGGAGTGGCTTAAGTTTGGTTCACTCAATGGAAGTCCAAAACAGTTAAGAGGGTGCTATTTATTAGGAGAAGTTTAAAGTTGTTTTCCTTGATCTTTTCTTCCCACTTAAATTGAGGAAAGCCAAGGTGATGGAATGCATATACCTAAAGCAAGGTTGTATTATTGTGAGTGAATAGGCCCTCAAGTTTACTAAGTTGTCCAAATTTTCTCCTTCTTTGTTGGCTAATTCTAGGGCCCACATGAACAAATTCACTTTGGGTATGTCTGACATGGTAAAGACAGAGTGCAAGGCTACGATGCTCATAAAAATTGTATATAACTAGACTCATGACCTATTGTGAACAAGTGGAAAGTGAGAAACTTCAAAGATGAGGATGAGATAGTCCAAGAGGTCTCCATATGATGGTAGATTTTCTTATGGTAAGTTCGGTGGTACCCATTTCCTATAAGGCCAAGGGTCTTCAAAGGGTGCTTCTCAAAGGTTTGACAAAGAAAAAGGGGTCAATCCTTAAGTTCAATGAGATGTTGTGAAAGGTGGTTCTACTCCTCCTAGGTTTCAAAAGTGTGGGAGGAACCATGTTGGTTAATGCTTAAGAGGAACCAATGCTTACTTTGGTTGTGGAAAGGTAGAGCACAAGTTTGTCAAATATCCTAATTTTACTAATAAGGGTAAAGAAGGGTGCCCTAAAGGTCAAGTAGCTTTAAGGGGGAAAGTGCAACAAGGTGCCCAAGCTCAAGGTGGTGGTCCCCGTGGTAATTAGTTCTATGCTTTGCATTCTAGGCAAGAGGTTGAGGAGGCTTTTGATGTATTTACCAATATGTTAAAAGTTATTGATCATGATGTATATGTTTTGCTTGACCCTGGTGCTAATATATCTTTTGTTACTCCTTACCTTTAAATAAAGTTTGATGTGTCTCTAGAAATCTTGTTCGAACCATATTCGGTCTGTACTCCTATTAATGAGTCAATCCTAGCCAAAAAGTATATAGAAACTATCCCATGTTGGTCTTGCATAAAATCTTCCCATGCGATCTAGTTGAGCTTAATATGACCAATTTTGATGTTATTCTTGATTTTGATTGGTTGCTTGCATCATATGCATCTATTGAATTTAGAACCCATATGGTCACATTCCATATTCCTAATGATCCTATCCTCGAATAAAACCAATTCGGTGTTCATGAGAAATTTTGTCTCTTATGTGAAAGCCATGAAAATAATTTTCAAAGGTTGTCTATATCATGTTGTCTGAGTCATGGATGTTGAGTCACATGTTCCTACTCTTGATTCGGTCGCCATAATTAATGAGTTTCCTGAGGTCTTCCTCGATTATTTACCCAACATTTCTCTTGTAAGGGAAATTTATTTTGGTATTGATATTTTGCCTGATACCTAACCTATTTCCATACCTCTATATTGAATAGTCTACAGAGTTGAAAGAATTAAAGAAACAACAAAAGAATTTTCTTGATAAAGGGTTCGTAAGGCCTAGTGTATCGTCACGGGGTGCTCCCGTATTATTTGTGCAAAATAAGGATGGTTTACTTCGAATGTGTATGGATTATAGGCAATTGAATAAAGTGATGATCAAAAACAAGTATCCTCTTCCAAGGATCGATGACCTATTTGATTAACTACAAGGTGTGAGCCACTTTTCTAAGATTGATCTCTAGCCTGGATATTACTAATTAAGGGTGAAGGAAGATGACATCCCAAAGAAGGTATTTAGAACTTAGTATGGTAATTTTGAATGCTTGGTTATGTCGTTTGGACTAACAAATTCCCCCACAGGTTTTATGGATTTGATGAACAGGATCTTCAAATCGTATTTGGACATGTTTGTGGTGGTGATCATAGAGGATATATTGGTTTAATCATGGGATGTAAAGGATCATGAAAATTATTTAAATATTGTGTTGCAAACATTGAGAGATGAAAAAACTCTATGCCAAGTTTAGCAAGTGTGAGTTTTTGCTAAGATAGGTGGCTTTTCTTGGTCACATTATTTCAGGTGATGGTATTAGAGTTTACCTAAAGAAGACGGAAGCAGTGAAGAACTAGCCTAGACCATTGCCTCCATCCTATATTAGGAGAATTTTGGATTTGGTCGGATATTATAGAAGGTTCGTTGAAGAATTTTCCTTTATTTCTTTTCTTTTGACTATGTTGATCCAAAAGAAGGTGAAATCTTAATGGTCCAATGAATATGAAAAGAGTTTCCAATTGTTGAAGGATCATCTCACTTCGGCTCCTATTTTGACATCGCCCAAAAGTCCAGATGGTTTTGTTGTGTATTGTGATGCTTCTCATATAGGCTTGGGTTGTGTTTTCATGCAATCTAGAAAAGTCATTGACTATGCTTCCATGCAATTGAAAATGCATGAAAAGAACTATCCAATGCATGATCTTGAGTTGTTGCCCATTGTGTTTGCATTAATGTTTTGGCGACATTATCTCTATGGTGTGCATGCTGATATATTCATCGGCCATAAAATCTTTCAATATTTCTTCAGCCAAAGGGACTTGAACCTAAGGCGAGGAAGGTGGTTAGAACTGTTGGAAGGATTACGACATGAGTGTGATGTATCACTCGGCAAGGATAATACATTGGTTGATGCATTGAGTAGAGGTTTTGTGAAAGCATAGTGGATGTTTAGAATGGGAACAAAGAGTTAGTAAAAGAGTTGCATCTTTTATCTTTTTTGTGTATGATATTGAATAATTTGAATAATGGTAGGATGTTGGTTCCAAGAAGAGTGGAATCATCTTTAATAGAGGAAGTAAAACCAAAATAAGACATGGATCCTACTTTGGTTGACTTGAAGAAGTTGGTGGTTGATAATAAGATAAAGGTCTTCTCACAAGGGGGATATAGAGTGCTACGTTACCAAGGGAGGTTGTGTGTTCCTAATATGGATGGTTTAAGGGAGGAGATACTTGATGAAGCTCATAATTCTAAGTATTCTATTCATCTGGGATCCACCAAAATGTATAGAAATTTGAGAAAATTGTATTGGTCGAATGGCATGGAGAAAGGATAAACAAAGTGTATGATGGGAAGTGCAAATTGTCAACAAGTGAAAGTGGAAAACCAAAGACCCGATGGTTTGACTTAAGATATTGAGATACCAACTTGGAAATGGGAGAAAGTAAATATGGATTTTATTATGGGTTTGGCAAAGACTAGAAGGCAATTTGACTTCAGTATGGGTGGTTGTTGATAGAATGACAAAAACAGCCCACATTTTTCCGTAAAGATTTCTTATGGTGCTGAAGATTATGATAAGGTATACATTCAAGAATTGGTAAGATTGCATGGAGTACTGTTATCTATTACATCGGATAGAGGTGCTCAATTTACTTCTCATTTTTGGAAATCATTCAAAAGAGGCCTTGGTACAAAGGTGAAGTTAAGTACTGCATTTCACCTTCAAATGAATCGACAAGCCGAAAGGACAATCCAAACATTGGAAGATATGTTGAGGGCTAGTATGTGTTGGTGTCGACTCTGCCCTTACGCTTAGCACCCACCCCTACTAGGAGGTTTTGAAGTGGTCATAGTTAAGTATTTAAACCTAACTTGGTTAAGGTCAATCCTACGAGGAATAAAGCACACTTTCAGTAACTTGACTAGATATACTCTAGTATCTCCCAGAAAAAGAGAAAATAAAAATGACTAAAATGTAAAAAGGGGGAATTTGCGATAAAAGTAAATCCTAACTACAATAGAAGATTTGTTTGCAACCAGTAGAGAAACTAACTAGGGTGGCGTGTTCCCTATGATTTCCTAGCTAAGCGTTTTCGGATACTCTCAACTCTTCTTTGGTGTATAGGTATAGGACAGTGAGTTAAGTTCTCCTAAATCCTTGATCGGGCATCTAGATGAATGTCATCACATTACTGGATCAGCCTCTGTGATGTGGCATCACTAACCCTCACTTTATATCCCAAACCAAAACTACTACCCCTAATAGCCTGATTAGTTGAGAAATAGGCATTCAACCTCTATTAATTACTTCTTTTCCTATTCATAATCTCCTGGATCGGGCAGGTGATACTAGGCAATTTCTACCATAGGCTTCCGCTAAAATTCAGTTAATTTGAAGAAGTTAATTAATGCATCTTAATCACCATTCAAGAAATTACAAGTAATTTGATTTTACTTCGCTAGTGTGCCATGATTCCCACAACCCTAGTTATGAACTTAGCCACGCATTCTTATTGTTTTAGCAGAAATCATGTAAGAATAATACATAATTAAATGACTTACGCAACAAGAATTGATGAACGAAATCCGGAAACTCAATGGAATTGCAAACTTGAATTAATTAAAAATCACAATAGATGTTTGCAAGTGTTTTTCTCTTCGTTATGTGACCATTCCTATTTTGTATATTCATAGAAAAACCTAAAAAATTATTTATAGTACTAGAAATAAAAAGCCAAAATGAAATAGGACAACTGTGTCAGCACTGGTCACGAGTCTTCTTTAAGATTCGTATGACAGTTCACGGCCTGTGAGTCAGGGTCTCGTGAAAGGCTTTTTAGCTACTAGAGATTATCACAAAACCACCTTCATGAGTCGTAAGTCATCCACGACCTGTGAAAGGTCTCGTCTGAGTCACTTCTAGAGACTCTTCACTTTTAGCTGCCTCAGTTCACAAACACACTCTACGACCCATATGTTATCCACGACTCGTGCTCTGTTCTCATAGAGTGGACTTCACTTCTGCACCTCTTACTGGAAAAATAATGGAGACCCCCTCTATGACTCGTGGAATGACCCATGACTCGTAGAGGGTATCATAAACCGCCACTTTAGTACAGAAACTGCATCTCATGCTCAAAACCATTCCAATACTAAAATCCTACAAAAACAAACATCAAATCTACTAACATCGCTTTGAGAACGCACAAGATCCTAAGTTTCAAGCATTAAAAGTGTTGTATTTGGACAGTACATCAACACCCTCAACTTAAAATTGTTTCTTATCCTCAAGTAATAGACTCAATCTACCTAAGTAGCATAGAGACAAAGAGATCAGTCCATTTACATCAATACCTTCATAGATACCCAACTTTCCTCATAACCCATATCAGTTAGCTATATAGTCGACCAATGCAGACTATTAATTTCCAATAGTGCAACTATGACAAGCCATGCAACCATAAGTAAACGACACATCACTGAACTAGTCATGTGTAATAATGCAATGCAAGTGCTCTCACAGAAAGAAGTCCCCTCAACACTCTAGGTGATATTTTTTTTTAGTTTAAGTTCATTGGGATTGTATAAAAACACTCACTCTCACAAAAGATATTCAACTATTGTACCTAATACCATATGCTTGCCCCTATACTCTAGACTTATGACCTCTTAACTAGTTGAACTAGGATCATTTTAGGACTTTTCAAGCTTGTAATGTAGGCTTAGGGGGCTTTGGAATGATTATTTGGATAAATAGTGACTACGACTCTTCTTGATACTGCATTATTTACCACTTTTGTCCTACCAACCAATCATTTCTCTTTTCTTCTCCCCTTCTCCTATTTTTTGCTTGTCTAAGGGTGTGTTTTTCTTCTTTTTAACACTTTGCCCTTATTCATGTACACTCTTTTGAATTTTGTCAAATTAATCATTTTTCTTGCACCACTTTTATTCTCTCTGTTTTTCTTTTTTTTCTTTTTTGTATCACTAAGAATTTATCCTTCTTTTATGACTTCCCGTTCTATCAGCCACCCTCAACTTAGGCATTTGGCCTAAGCTGAGGTGCACAATATCTAACCTTCGAACCAGGGTCACTTGTTGGATAGCCACCCTCAACTTAGTCTTTTAGGCCTGAGTTGAGCTTCACAGTGTTCAAGGAATGACCAGGGTTGAAGTGGGATTCATCATTTGTTAAGGCTTAGGCTATTAGGTGTTTACAAAGAAAAGGGTTAATGTTAGGCTCAAAACAGGGACCAAGGGATAATTAGCATTTTTGGTTGGTTATTTAAGCTAAGTGGGCTCAATTAGAATAATGGCATAAGATCCTTTCTTACCCAACTAATCTAAAGTCTAAATCCTGAGTAATAGGGCAATTTTTGAATTACAGTACAGTAGAGAATCATGAAATTACTCTCACTCGTTCATGACATTGCTTTACATATTTTACACAACTAATTAGATCATGATTTTTATTACAGATACACACTTGTCAGAACAAACACTATAAGGATAGGCTAATCATGCATGGTCACTAACAAAAATAAAATTTGGTGGGTATCATTTTTACCCAAAATTTTACTATGCCATAGATATCAATACTATGTACTACACATGCTCAGAATTCACCGAGGCCATATAACCACCCACACCCTAGCAAAAAGAATGTGCATTGTCCTCAATGCACAAGAATAAAATGTAAAGAGCAGGGGTCAAAAAGGAACATACATGGGTGCCTAAGTGCCTCTCTACATCTTGGGTTGCCTCCAAAGTAGCATTTGACCTATTGTCGCGGCATGACTCAGTCCACTTTAAGTACTCAGACTTTCTCAAGTGTCTATTCTTCCACCGTTTTGACTTCTTCTTCATTACTGAGGTACAACTCACTATTTAACCATTCACCTTGAATATAGAGTCATCTTGTTTCTCCAAGTCAATGGCTCCATTACTGAATACCTACAATATCTTGAATGGTCCTGTCCATCTGGATTTGAGCTTTCTAGGAAAAAGCCTCAATCGGGAGTTGAACAGCAATACCATGTCCCTAGATGCAAACTGGTGATTCTCAATGCGTCGGTCACAGTGTAGCTTCATTCGTTGTTTGTACAAGGTTGAACTCTCATATTCCTTAAGGCAAAATTCAATTAAGTTGGTTCAACCTTGAAGTAGTGACCTCCTTCCGATCCAGATTCAACTTTTTAAGTGCCCACAAAGATTTATGCTCTAGCTCTACCAGCAGATGTTCGGTATGCCCATAGTGCATCATCAAGCTTTTTGTGACTAGTCAGTCCGGCTTGCATTCACAATTTTTGACAAGATCTGCTTAATCTCCCTGTTTGAGACCTCCACTTGCCCACTAGTCTGGGGATGATAAGGGGTTGCTATTTGATGCTTTACTCCATATTTTTCCATTAGTACTTTGAATAGCCAGTTGCAAAACTGTGATTCCCCATCACTAATGATGGCTCTAGGGGTACCAAACCTGGAGAAGATGTTCTTCTTTAGGAATGCTGCCACATTTTTTCCTTCATTATTGGGAAGCATGACCGCTTCTACCCACTTCAACACATAATTAATATCAACTAAGATGTATTTATTCCCATGCGAGTTCACAAATGGGCCCATGAAATATATTCCCCATATATCAAATAGCTCAATTACCAATATGGGGTTTAGAGGGAGCTCCTATTTGCGAGAAATGGCCTCTTCTCTCTGGCATCTATCATATACCTTTGCATAATCGTAGGCATCTTTATGGATTATCGGCCAATAGTATCCGCACTACAAGATTTTATATGTTGTTCGCGCCCCACTATGATGCCCACCTACCAGTGATGAGTGGCATGCCTCTAGGATACTCATCATTTCTACCTCGGGAACACAGCGGCGAATAATTCCATCAGCATATACACGAAACAAATATGGATCATCCCAAAAGAACTTCCGCACATCTGACATGAACTTGCGGCGCTGGTTAGTACTCATATCGGGTGGCACGATGTCACTAACCAAATGGTTTGCAAAGTCCAAAAACTATGGTATTAAGTCATGCGATGTCGCTAGTACCCCCTCATTGGGAAAGGAATCATCTATCTCCACCCCATCATCGAACTTCACCATCGCCTCTTCTTCCAGTTGGGAGAGATGTTCCGCCACCTAGTTTTTTATCCTCTTCTGATCGATTACTTCAAAGTCAAACTCTTGGAGAAGGAGGATCCATCTAATTAATCTTTTCTTTGCATCCTTCTTTGATAACAATTATCTCAATGCCGAGTGATTTGTGTGAATGATAACCTTAGTCCCCAAAATATAGGATATAAACTTTTTGAAAGCAAAGATGACTAGAAGAAACTCTTGCTCTGTGACAATATAATTTATTTGTGCTGGATTCAGAGCTTTGTTGGCGTAGTATATCAGATGCAAGATTTTCTCATGAAGTTATCCCAATACTACACCCACTACAATTCCACTAGCATCACACATGATTTCAAATGGTTTGGACCAGTCTGGAGCGATGATGATAGGGGTTGATATCAACTTCTACTTCAACCCTTCAAACTCTTTGAGGCATGCATCATTAAACATGAACTTAGGCTCTTTTTCTAGCAGCTTGCATAGCGGGTGTGTGATCTTTGAAAAGTCCTTAATGAAGCGCCTGCGGAATCCTGCATGACCTAGAAATATTCTCACCCATTTGAAAGAATTAGGTGGGGGAAGCCTCTCGATCACCTCCACTTGGCTCTGTCAACCTCAATGCCTTGGTCACATAGGAATCAACTCATTGCGTGCATTGGGGACTACCGTGATGTTGACCTTCTTTAGAACACACTAGACTGGGTTGACCCATTCGCGATCAACAATAGGATATATTACACCAGCGTACAACCATTTGATAATTTCTTTCGGCACAATATCCTGCATAGGTGGGTTGAGTTATCGCTGGTCTTCCACACTAGGCTTGTACCCCTTTACCAATTGGATTTTGTGAGTACATATTCCAGGTGGGATGCTAATTATATAAGAAATTTTCCATCTGATAGCCTTCTTGAATTGCTGCAAAACATCTACAAAAAGATCAACACCCATCCTTTTTTCTATTGGCACCTCAAGTTCATCTTCATCATCCCGTCAGTCAAGATCAGCCTGAGTCATCCTTGGCTGTACCTAATTTCTGTAATGACACAAAGGCACAAAACGGCGCAAAATACAAGATATAAAGAGTAATCTATCAAGTTACAATATGCTAATCAAGTCTAGCCATATTCCCCGGCAACAGCGCCAATTATTAATGGTGTTAATTATGCGCTTACGCTTAGCACCCACCCCTAATAGGAGATTTTGAAGCAGTCGTACTCAAGTATATAAACCTAACTTGAGTAGAATCGATCCCACAAGGAATAAGATAGACCCTGTATTAGCACACTTTCAGTAACTTGACTAGATATACTCTAGTATCTCCCAGAAAAAGAGAATAAAAATGACTAAAATGTAAAAAGGGGGAATTTTTTATAAAAGTAAATCCTAACAACAATAGAAGATTTGTTTGCAACCAGTAGAGAAACTAACTAGGGTGACATGTTCCCCATGACTTCCTAGGTTAGCATTTTTGGATACTCGCAACTCTTGTTTGGTGTATAGGTGCAGGACAGTGAGTTAAGTTCTCCTAAATCCTTGATCGGGAATCTAGGTAAATTTCATCATATTACTGGATCCGTTTCTGTGATGTAGTATTGTTGACCCTCACTTTTTATCCCAGACCAAAACTACTACCCCTAGTAGCCTGATTAGTTGAGAAATAATCAATCAACCTCTGTTAATTACTTCTTTTCCTATTTGTCACCTCCTGGATCGGGCAGGTGATACTAGGCGATTTCTAACATAGACCTCCATTAAAATTTAGTTATTTTGAAGAAGTTAATTAATGTATCCTACTCACCATTCAAGAAATTGCAAGTAATCTGATTTTACTTCGCCAGTGTGCCATAGTTCCCACAACCCTAGTTGTGGACTTAGCCACGCATCCTTATTGTTTTAGCAGAAATCATGTAGAAAGAATACATAATTAAATAACTTACACAACAAGAATTGATGAACAAAATTTGGAAACTCAATGGAATTGCAAAATTGAATTAATTAAAAATCACAAAAGATGTTCGCAAGTGTTTTTCTCTTCATTCTTTGACCGTCCTATTTTTTATATTCATAAAAAACCTAAAAAACTATTTATAGTACTAGAAATAAAAAGCTAAAATGAAATAGGACAACTGGTCAGCACTGGTCACGAGCCTTCTTTACGATCTGTATGACAGTTTATGGCCCGTGATTTAGGGTCTCGTGAAAGTCTTTGAGGTACTAGAGATTGGCACGAAACCTCCTTCATGATTCATGAAGTCATCCACGACCTGTGAAAGGTCTCGTCTGAGCCACTTTTAGAGACTCTTCACTTTCAACTGCCTCAGCCCACGAACTCAGTCTATGACCCATATATTGGTCCATGACTCGTGCTCTGATCTCATAGAGTGGACTTCACTTCTGTACCCTTATTGAAAGAACAAACGAGACCCTCTCTATAACTCGTGGAATGACCCACGACTCATAGAGAGTATCGTAAACTGCCACTTTAGTACAAAAACTGCATCTCATTCTCAGAACCATGCCAACACTAAAATCCTTCAAAAACAAATAAAAACAAACATCAAATCTACTAACATCGCTTTGAGAACGCACAAAATCCTAAGTTTCAAGCATTAAAAGTGTTGTATTTTGGAAGCATATCAGTGTGCTTGATTTCAAAGTAAGTTGGGATGATCACTTACCTCTTATTGAATTTTCTTATAACAATAGCTTCCATTCAAATATTGGTATATCTCTGTTTAAAGCTTTATATGGTAGACGTTATAGGTCCCTGGTGGGATGGTTTGAGGTTGGAGAGATGTCCTTAATTGGACCAGATTTGGTACTTGATCCTATAGAGAAGATGAGGGTCATAAAAAAAAGTTAAGGGCTACCCAAAGTCGTCAAAATTCATATTTCGGTGTTAGGAGAAGAGAATTGGAGTACAATTAAGGCAATTGGGTGTATATAAAGGTTTCCCCAATGAAAGGTGTAGTGTGATTTGGCAATAAAGACAAGTAGAGTCTGATATATATGGGACCTTATGAGGTAGTGAAAAGAGTTGGGGAGGTAGCCTATGAGATAGATTTTCCTATGGAGTGAGACATGGTTCACATGGTATTTAATGTGTCTATGTTTAGAAAATGCATGGGTGATCCTAATTCCATTATTCCATTGAAGGAGGTGCCTATTGAGGAAGATTTGATTTATGAAGAAGTACCGATTGAGATCTTGGACTGGCAAGTGAAGAAATTGAGGAATAAAGAAGTTGTGTATGTTAAAGTGTTATGAAGAAATCAACAAGTTGAGAGTGCTACTTGGGAGGCTAAGATGGATGTGATGTAATGATATCCTTACCTTTTTCCTTATATTCAATCCTAAGCTACTTTTTTAAAACAATTTGGGCTCGGAGCCCATTTTATTAATTCAGGAAATCAAAAGAGGTGGATTACAAAAGCATAATGGCCCAAGCCTATTCTGAAACCAAACAAATATCCTATGAAATAAGGTTTCTTAAAATAATCTACCCACCCAGGTCGTCTTAATCTTTCTTCTTCCAGGTACTTCTTGTCGCCATCAATGGCTTCTTTGTTCTCCTTATGTTCTGAATGACCAACGACCTTCACAGGTGTTGTCTTGACGTCCCTGATATACTGAATTTGTAAGTCACATATTTATCTCCTTCGCCTCTTTTCCTTGTACGCTCCATGACTCTTTATTTCTTGCAGCTGACTATGGTGTCCTGATGAAATCTAAGAGGAGTAGACCAGCGTTGTTTGTCTATCCCCTAATAATTTGTCATTCTTTTTTTCTAGAGAACGCTATGTTGAGTCAACCCGTCTACCATGCCATAATGTCTCCATCCAGTTGCATGCATAATGTTTCCAGATGTGGTTCTCTCCTTTTCAGTGAAACCTATGTTCCTTTATGTTGACTGTACAATGTTTTTGTATTGCCTTATGCCCTCACCCCTTGATTATGTAGACCAGAAAAATGATTATTATGTAATTTAGCATTTTTATCTTGATGTTGTACCACTGCCTACACTATGAAAGGTCCTTGTTCTGATTCTGATAGCAAGTATTTGGTGCTTGTCAATGTTAATGATCCTTCTCCCTGTACTTGACATTTCATCAAAATTACTGTAATGCTTAATATCTAGGGTGTCAATTGCCTCATTAGCAATATATTATGTTTACTGGTTAGCTTCCCTATGTACATGCACTACCTGGAAAGTCATCTTACTCAAAATATTTTGAATCTCCTCTATTCTTTCCACCATTTCCCATGGGCTGCTCCATTCTCCACTAATCATATTCCTCAGGGACAATGAGTTTGTTTAGAGCATGACCTTGTGTTAATTTTGAGCTAAGCAGTATCTTAATGCTTTCACGATAGCCATACTCTCTGCTTCCAGGTTAGTGGAAACTCCCAGATTTTGTGCTTACGTATAAATTAAATTTCCTTCTTTATCTCATAGACAAAATCCATAAGCACTAATACCTAGATTTGCTTTGCTTGCTCCATCAGTATTGCATGCCACCCATCCCTCTTTAGGATATTTCTACCTCACTTTAGTGTAGAATAACTTAGGCCTGTAAATTTCTAGCATAACAAGCATCTCCCTCCACTGACCTGGTATAAATTTTATCCATGGGTATAGTGTCTTAATCAACTGTTGTACAGTCAGATGGCATTGATGGTTCATCTAGGTATAGTTGTACTCCTTCCCGTGCCTTTTTGCATATCTTGTTTTCTAAAGCTCCCACATAAGTATTGCTAGTATAGCTTTGAGAATTTTCCCCATCTTAGTAGATCCATCTCTGTCCCACCATGTGTGGATTAGTTGCATCATGTTCATTCCTTCAATGTTAATTCCTACACAAGAAGCAAACTGCTTCCATAGCTTTTGGGCTATGGAGCTGTTAGTAAATGATGTTCCATGGTTTCCAGTTGTCCATTCTCATAAAAATAACACTTGGAAACCACATTAATCTTCATCCTTTTTAAATTGTCATTTGTTGGAATACACCTTTTAAGTGCTCTCCAAGCAAAGAAAGACAATTTGAATGGTAATCCTTTACACCAGATGTCATTGCTCCAGGTTTGTTTTTCCTTCTTTCTTCTCAATATTACATAAGCAGACTTCACAGTAAATTGACCACCAACCTCACCCATCCACCATGGCCTGTCAACCCTTTGTTCCCCAGCAGCCTTAATATTTTCAATAATATGCTCCCCTATTTCTGTTGAAATATATTCCTGTAATCTGTCTCTGTCCCATCTCCCATTTGTTATGAAATCCTTTACTTCCTTGTCTTCATTAATTTCCACTTAATCCTCACAATGGTATAAGGAACCTATTTTTGTCCAGTTATCAAACCAAAAAGTGGAATTACCTGACCTCGCCTGCTACTAAATGTCATGTTCCACTTCCTCCCTCACCTTAATCATACTTTTCCAGACATGTGATGCACCCATTTTACTCATAATTACTGGATGCATCTTCTTACAATATTTATTCCACATGCAATTTGCCCAAAGGGATGTAGTGGATACTCTAAAGACCCACCATATTTTAGAAAACATGGCTCTATTCACATCATGTAGAGACCTGAAACCAAGCCCTCCCTCACCTTTAGGATAACACTGGTCCTTCCACTTCACCCAATGTTTCCTTTTCAGTCCACCATTACCATTCCAAAAGAATTTTGCAAACAATTGATAGATCTGCTCTATTACCTTCTTTGGGGGATTCATCACAGATAGTAGATGTATGGGGATATATTGTAGGACATGCTTTATCAAGATCTCTTTTCCTCCAGAAGAAAGAAGTTTGTTATGCCATAAGAAGATCCTTCTGGAGATTTTCCCCATCATATCTTCATAGTAACAGGACCTTCTCCTCCCATAATAAACTGGGCAGCCAAGGTACATCAAAGGAAAATTACCTAGCTTAATTCCAGTAAGTCTCCTTAATCTGATAGCAATACTCAAAGGAGTATTATCAATGTAGATAGAAGAAGCTTTTAGCTTTATTAACCTTTTGACCAGACACATTCTCATAACTTCTACTGATATGCATCATTTTAATAATAAAATTCTTGTCCCCAAAGCAGAATAACATGGTATCATCTGCGTATGCTAGATGATTGATCCCTAGACTCCATTTAGAGAGCCCAAATCCTTTAAACTCCACCAACTGGTTAAGACTATTCAACCCTCTGGATAGGACCTCAGCTGCTATAATGAACAAGGTAGGCGATAGAGGATCTCCTTGCTTAAGTTCCCCGGAAGACTTAAAAAAGCCATAAGACTTACCATTCACCAAAACAGAGTACCAATTATTAGAAAGTAATCTCCACACCATGTCAATAAGGATTTCAGAAAAACCAAATTTCCTAAGTACCTTAGTTAAGAATATCCAAGAGACTCTAACATATGCCTTCTCCATATCCAATTTCACTACCATATTCACATGCTTGTTTCTCCTGTTTATGTCCCTTATTATCTCCTGTGCCAACAAAACATTCTCAGTAGTGTTCCTTCCTTTTACAAAACAAGATTGGTTTTTGGAAATAATCTTTGGAAGGACCTTTACCACCCTTTCATGCATCAGTCTAGAAATTATTTTATTAGAAAAGGAACTCAAACTTATAGGTCTTAAGTCAGAGAAAGTCTTCATCATTTCCTTCTTTGTCAGTAACACAAGATTTATGTGAGTCACAAATTTTGTAAGTTCCTGTCCACAGAAGAAAGCTCTTACCATTCTAGTGATATCTTCCCCAATGATATCCCAACATATCTAAAATCATTACCCAGTAAAACCACCAGATCCACAAGCACTTGCTTCATTGAGATCAAAAACAACTTTCCTAACCACCTCCATTTCTGGCATCTTTACGATCTCCTCATTTTCTACCACTGTAATTAGAGCAAGAATATGTTCCAACATTGAAAGTTCTTCATGTAACAACCCGACAATTTTTGAAATCTCCTTATGATTGGCCTTATATGATGTACTACTGGTCATGGTTGAGTTTAGGTAGCCACGGGTTGAGTTTAAGTGGCCGAACGCGAAATGAGATAGTTGGTGGCCTAAAGGGACAGTTTTTGTTGTGTACTTCAAATGGTCATAACATTTGATATGGGATTAAACATGTGGAATACTACATATCCAATTAAATATATTTGATTTAGCTTCGCAACGCAACTGGTTTCACTCAATTCGGAGTTCGGATGAGGGAGATATGGCCCAAACAGTGAGACTGTATGAAAGTCAGAAGACATTGGAGATAGGCTCAGAAAAGTGGCTAAGGGCAGGGCCACGGACCGTGAACCTTAACAAAGTCTATGTGGGGTGTTGTGGGATTCTCCAGTGAGCCAGGGGTGGCTAGGAACAACCCCTAAGACAAGTGTAGGACTACGAGACCTTGAACGGCTCGTTTGAGCCCAAATGGCCCGTGCACTGTCCTGTCAAGTGGGACAGTAGCTAGGCCAAGCCATGGACAAGTTTGAGAGGCTAAGGTTGGGCTCACGGTACCCTTACATGGATATTCAACCTCCAAACATCCCATCAAAATGATCGTCAAGTGATCCAGAAAGTCCTCCGAGAGTTCCCACTGAAAACTTGTCCAAATGTTGTCTGATGGAGAGGTAAACGGACCGTGAACAGTGACACGGGCACTATAGCAGCCGTCTCACTCTGCTTAATCTCGGAAAATTGCATTTTATTAATGGTATTTTTGTGATTTAACATTTCCTTAAGACCCGTTTTGGTACCCTAAGGTCTCCTAAACCCCTAAAACATTCCCCAAACACTCATTCATCCATTCAAACTCTCCTACACT
>JBCEWC010003930.1:0-28720 GCA_038996855.1 Solanum aculeatissimum | reverse complement strand
TCTCAACCCTCTCTTTCACTATTGCACACTTCACTACACACTACAACATATATCCACACTTCTCATTTTTCTCCCACATATATTTCTTCTTCATCACAAAACAAAGTAAGACCACCACTATTTATAGGTGAGGAATTCTTCTTGTCTTGAATACGAATAAAGTGGACAATAATGTAGGTATATGAATGGAGGAATCATGTCTTGGAAGTTACATGAGTTATAAGACACTGATGGGTAGAACATGAGTTAGTAGTTACATAAGTTACAAGACTCTAATGGTCATATAAGTTACAAGAAACTAATGACCATAAGAGTTACAAAAACTAATGATCATTCCTCCCACAATTTATACCACTAATATATACACTTAATATTTTATTTTAATAATAAAATGCATATACACCAACATTATCCATCAAATTTCAAATCATATACGACTGACCTTCAGAAAATTTCTCTATTATGTTACAAATATTTAAAAAAATATATATGTTCATGTCATTAAATTTATGTAGCAGCAAGAAAGAGAACATGGCCAGTATTGCAGGCACATTAATTTGCTATTTATTCTGTAATTTGAATGGATCAAGATCAGTGTCAACTTGCATGTGTCTTGTTAGGAGTGGACCTAATGTATTAGCAATAATTTATTCGAACTCGAATTGATAAAATTTAAATTTTGAATTTGACTATCAATTTTATGAATGGTATATAGAGGTGAATTCATAATTGAAATCTAGTAAGATCGGCTTTCGTAATCTTATGATTGAACCTAATAAGGTTTTCGACTAATGAGTTAGAAAATTAATATTGGTTAAAATAATACTACTAGTAGTTTTAATATTAGAAATATCTAAGTTGCATGGATGATGTTGATTTTGAATCTTATAATTCTTTAATATTGATATTTTTATATTATAGGTTTAAAATCATAAAATTAAAGGATGTTTTGACAGACACATTTTTAATTTAAGATCACAAAATTTATTTATTTATTTTTTTCTTAAACTTTATATCAAGTCAAAACTAGATAAATAAATTAAAATGGAGGAAGTGTAACATAGCAAACAAAAGAAATTACAAATATACAGAGAGAGAGAGATGAGCAAGGCAGGAGAGAGCGAGGTGTATCCCAAATACCGGAATACATATGAGTCACACTAAATACATGCATTTGAGATATAAGATACATTCTAAAATATAAATACATAGAAGAAAAGTGAGCAAAAGAGGGAGAAAGGCTAGTAAAAGAGGAGAAAGGCGAGTGAAAGAGTCCATGTTTCTCAGATACATGTGAATCCACTTGGAGATAGTGTATTTTAAACAAATTACACCTAATTTTTTATCTCATATACTCGAGATGCATGTATATAGTGACACTAGATATATTTATCTAGGAAATAATGATAATTTTGAAATTCATAGGAAGACAAGAATGATAATTTTAAAAACTCATAGGACGATACATAATTCGTCTCTAAATTAGTGAAATTTATGCGACAAACTTATATATATTAAATTGGGCCAACAAAAACTATCCGATCCATTTACAAAGCCCACTTAATATGACCATCTGTTCCTTCCAATTTGCACAGTGGTAGAATCTTGGCTTTCTTCTCCCTTTTGGCCCCTTCTCTCTCTGTTGCTTCTTCTTCTTCTTCTTCTTCTTCTCTCTTCCCCATTTCTTCCTCCCTGGATCTTCAAACCCAACCCAATCTCTCCAAAAGTCTCAAAAAAATTGGTAATAATCCTTTGATTCCTGGTTTTTTCAACACATTTTTCTCAAATCACTCTTTTTTACCTTTTTTTTTTTTGGATTGATCTGCTTTAGAAACGGGTTTGATTTGATCACATCGTGAGAGATTGATAAAAGGGAAAGATCCTTTCATCATATAAAGAAGTGGGTATGTGTCAAAATTGTTTCTTTTTATTGATCTTTTTGGTTATTTGATAGTTACATTATGCTGGTTTATAAGCTTGTTAGGGTGAAAAGAATTTCCTTTTGTGCTGGAACTTTTAAAAAATTCATGAAAAGGAAAGACTGAATTTTTTCTTCTTTTTTTGATATGGGAGCATTATGAGAATGGGGAAATTAAGGGGTCGTTTGGTAGCTGGTTGGAATTATGGAGGTATTAGTTCTGTGTGTTTCTAAATTGCAAACCATACTAGTACATACTACATGAGTAAGTTACTAGATACCAAACGATCCCTAATTGTACTTAGTATAGCATGTGTCTTTTCAATCTTTAATGGGTAAATGCCAAATAATAATGTCACTTCTCATTGTGGTTATGTCTGGTAGATATATTTGTTTCACTTAAATACTTTTGGTACTAAAATACTGTTTTGGGATGTCAGAAAAAGAACTGTTTGCTTTTGCTATTGTTGTGGTGTCATGTACAATGTTGAGTCTTTCCAATCTCCATGATGAGACAAGGGGCAATTATGATCAGTTAGGATATGTTTACCAACACATTATGTGTGGCGTGATCAATGGAGTATTACATACTGAGCTGGCATTTTCAAAGTCTACTTGCTAAAAGTCTTTGTTTATCTGACCACATTAACTTTGTTGTAGATGTCTATGCAAGTGCAGCTTATTAATGAAATTATTATTAACTCTGTGGGTCCCATATAGGAAATCGCTTCACCTGTTAATATAGTCTTGGTGAATAGCGATCAAGGGTGTGGTTTAGCTGTCAATAAAATTGGAACGGACCATGTTGTGATCCGTGCTTAAATCCCAACTTATGCAAAAAAAGAAAAAATGTTTGGTGGTTTTTTTCCATATGCCTAATCAGTGGTAGATAGAATTATGTGATACTTGTAATACGGGAAGGTAGCGGGTATATGGTGGATTAGTCTAGTTGCACGCAAGATGGCCTGGATTAAAAAACTACATGGTCTTCATGACCATCTCATAAACTTGGCTTTTGCCTTTAGCTTGTCACCAGAATGTCCCTCAAATCCTTTGTTGAGTGAAAGTCAATAGGAATGCATAGCATTGTAGAATGCCTATTCCTCTAGATCAATTTCCGTTGTTGGTCAATTTAATTTACATGTCGATAGTGATTATTTCCTATTCATGGATGCTAGGGTCTTCTGATGGGATGAGGTGTATGCAGCTACCTTGAATAAAAACTTGTTATACTATCTGTTAGCTATGCATGAATTGATAGTTAGCTATGTATGAAAGTTGTATTTGCATATTTTATTAACTTGATAAAGCTCTGCCCGTCATAGAATCTAAACTAGGGCAATCCACATGTAGTGACCCAGTTTTAATTCTCACTCACTTTCCTTTGGGAGATAAAACTCCTAATTGTCTTTTAGGATTTTGCCTAAGAGAGGGTATGTTGAGAAGTGTGTTCCTTTTCTTGTATGTATGCTACTTTTTTGAAAATGCTTTTCGAGGATATTTTGCAAAGTAAAAGCTTCAATTTTTCCATTAGCAGTTATTGCATAACCAAAGATGATCAACTTTTTTCAAGATTGGAACTTGAACTTGAAATGTTTTTAGGCATGAGAAGAAGAAGACGACAAACTACTGTACAGTACTTGTCAAAAACTAATAACAAAGTGCAATAGCGCGCATGAATGTATTAATTATAGCTCAATATTAGATTGTAGACATCTTCCAATAAAAGCGAGACTCGAGGGACACTCTGTGAACCGGGCAAGTTGTTTTTTCAAGGTACAGGTGTCATCATTAAGTACATTGTAGGGATTAAATCTGGCTTAACAGATATTTTCACTGTTCAAATTTTGGATATGTTATAAATTTTAAGGCAAATATTCTTGATTGTTCATAGATAATGTTTAGGCAGTATTAACAGTGAAAATGGAGTATTTTGTTGCTTCAACCTTTGGCCATTATATGTTCTTCTGGTGTCATCAGATCTTATGTGCCCTGTGTTTTGTTAAAAATCTCCCTGCACGATTACTTTATCAATTTGGTTTGCAGTTTCATCCCTTTATATTGATGCTACACAGTTAGGTTCCCGTTTCATGTATTGTTTTCCGTTTTTGAGAGGGTGCTTCCTCCCCTTCCCTATAGCTGGAGAGCAAGAGAGAAATATTAATCTTCTTTTGTTGACACTTTCCTTTCTGGTGTATCTTTCTCATGTAAACTGTATCTATGAATGGTTTCTGACAGTTAGCAAACTTTTTTAGCATCGCTGTTTTATGGTCATTGTTTGCAGTCCACATATATTACTATTTCCCCGAGAATTATCTCCCCTCTCTTTCTCTCTCTCTCTCAAATCCCACCTTTCTCCCTCTTTGTTCAACCCCCCTTATCCTGAAGAAGGGAAAAGAGAAAAAAGAAAAAGTAATGCAGATAGTGTAATAACTAGTTGACCTGTTGAATTCCTAGGGAGTAATTTGTCTTGGTGTGACTTGGTTGTTCAGATTGGATTTATGGCATTTTTTGGAGATAGCAATTTTCAGTATCTTATATTATATGATAAATCAGAAATGAATATTCTGCAAGCACAAATTTTGTGTAAAGTCTTATAGCAGTACTCCCTTCATTTTGTTTCTAGGTTTGTGCTTAAAAGGGCCGTAACAAGAAGCAGGGGAAGTGGGAGGTGGCAAGGACGAGGCATTAGATGATCAACAACTAATTAGTCTTGTATAATTTCCTTTCCCTTACCTATGTTAATTAGACTATATCCTATTGAAGAATCTTGCAGAAGAATGACACATTGTTTTATGGGAAAGCTAAGTGTAGACTGGATGCTTTGCTGAGGTTTTAAGTTTCTATTTTTTTCTTCTTATGCAGGTACGTATTTAAAAGCTGTCCATTTAGAGAGCTGAATAAAATAGGAAAGAGTTACCCAGTGGTGCAGCGGCCAGAAGACGTACTAGTACAGGGTTAATAGAAAGTCCTTATTCTAAATTACCTTGTCCTTTTTCACCTTCATATACAACTTTTATTATCTGAGACTCCTTTCTTCTCTTCTTAAACCAATTCGTAAGCAAAAGTGTTTTGTCTTACATATGCTTGTAGTGCCTTGCAAGTTTCCTTGAGGCCCTTCTGCCTATTTGTGCTTTAAATTTCTTGTTTTTTTGGTGTTTAGCTACGAATAAGCAAATATGACGTTCTAGCTTCCATTTTACACAAAGAAGATGGCATTTCGCTCTGAGGAAGCACAAACGGAGGATTACCTTTTCAAGATTGTTTTGATTGGTGATTCAGCTGTTGGGAAATCAAATTTACTTGCTAGATTTGCTCGTGATGAATTTTATCCCAACTCAAAATCGACAATAGGAGTAGAGTTCCAGACCCAAAAGCTGGACATAAATGGGAAGGAGGTCAAAGCACAGATATGGGATACAGCAGGTCAAGAACGGTTTAGGGCAGTAACTTCTGCATATTACAGAGGTGCAGTTGGAGCTCTTCTGGTTTACGATATTAGTAGACGCCTAACTTTCGAAAATATTGGTCGATGGCTTAATGAACTTCAGAGTAAGTTTTATGACAACGTTGTTTACTCCTTTGCTTATAAATAGTTTGACTTGCATACTTCTGCGATTCAAAATATTGATAAACGCTACAAGTAAATAAATAGTCATCATCATACATTGTTGATCCTTATTTGAGCTATTTCCATTTCGATATTTTGTGCAATTTTTTTATTTTGTTCATCTTCTTTACTTGTGTGGACAGCTCATTCTGACATGAATGTGGTAACGATACTCGTTGGCAATAAATCCGATCTCAAAGATGCCAGGGAGGTGTCAACAGCTGAAGGCAAATCCTTAGCCGAGGCACAAGGTCTATTCTTTATAGAAACATCCGCTTTGGATTCTTCTAATGTAGCTGTAGCTTTTCAAACAGTTGTTAAAGAGATCTATAATATCTTGAGCCGGAAAGTCATGCAATCGCAAGAGCTTCAAAAAAAGGATTCCGGGCGTCTGGCAAATGGTAAAACTGTGGTTTTGAAGGCAGACGAAAACCAAGGAGAGACACAAGCGACGAAAGGCTGGTGCTGTTCATCATAAACTGGGAAGGATAATTCTTGTTAACAACATCTTCTGCCCTGTTGTAATTCATCATCTGTTGTTGCTTTTGAAATGTTATGGGGGGAAACAAAGAAGTTAGATTTCATCTGTGCTATGGGAAAACAAACTTCCATTAGAAAAAAAAAAGAATGTAAATTATCCAAAGTGGTGAAGAACTCAGTTTTTTTGTATAATGCACTGGTACAGCTTCTTCTCTTTTATCTGTGCTTATGCTTATTCTCTAATTTGATGCACCGAAAAATCAGGCTCTTCGCTCAACAGAAGAGCCTGATTTTTCAAGCGTCAGCGCCCAACCTATACTAGGGCGTTGAATTCACTTGCTTGTGAACTCGCAGCTTCACTTTTTTCTCTTTTTTTTTGTACGCGATATGTCAATAGTGTTATATCCAAGGAAACATTTTTATTTTCTTTACTATTATTGTTAAGTTATTTTCTAAGGATTAAACTTCAAACCTCTCCACAAAAAGGAAGGAGAAAGAAAAAGTTTTGATACTTATTTTGATGTTGAAACTTATAAATGTACTTTCATTCCAAAGGAAATGCCAAATGAAGCAATATATGTCAAGCATTCATGAATTTCCTTGTCATTTGTCAACTGATTTGATGTGCCAACCCCACCTTATGGTCCTATAATATTCTTTAATTTGATAGCAACCACCTTTTATCGGAATCCGATTAAATTAAATTGCACAAAAAGTAAAAGTGAAGAAATTTTATCTATTCGATTATATAATGCACTTGATGTATTAATACCCTATAGTATTCATATATATTATATTTTTGTTTTTAACTCGTTTGAGACTAAGACAAATATTGTTATGGTTGATTAGTTATATGTAACAGTATTTTTCACTTCTCCAAAATTATTCTTTACTAATATTTGAAATAAAAAATATAAAAGTTTGTACCTTTTATGCACTTTTTGATTTAAAATTATATTTTAATAGTTGAAAAGGAAATATAAATAAAAATAAGAGCAAGGTGTAAATGGAACCACGGAATAAGGATAAGAATATATATTTGACCACACATTTTAGGGAATTTCTAAACTTTATTTTTCCTTTACAAAATTGACAAATAAAAAAAGGAAAGGTTATGAATTCGAAATACGCACATTATATACACCACCAACATTATAGTATATTATTTTGTAAATTCGATGATCGAATGATTATCCGGAGAAAAAACATGACATACACAACCACAAGTTGCCCATTACGTAGTGCTATTTGTTTATAATTGATATAGTGGGCCACTTAACCCATGGACCGCTGACCAAATATCGTGGGATCCACCCTCTATCTTCATGGACCTCAACTTTTTTTTTTTTTTTCTAAAAAGATTTACATAAATTCCATAATTTTAAGAGTAATGCATTATTTTCTAATATTTTTTAAATTATACATTTTTTTTCAAATTAAAGAATACATGTTTGAAAAGAGAGGAGTATATCAAAGAAGGGATGTATTCAGGAGGGGGATACGAATATATTAGCGAAAGGAGTGCATTAGAACAGGAATTTATTATTATTTTTTATCCTAATTTTTTTTAGACGATTATGATAAATGTATTTTGATAAAGTTTTTCTTCTTTTTTTTCTTCAAAATTCTTATAGGTGTCTTATTTGGATAATGTCAGCAAAATATGACTAAATTTCAGCTATAAATCTTTCATCTAGTCACTAATCTAATACTTTCTTCATCTCGATTTATGTAATATCATTTGACTTAATATAATTTTACAAAAAAAACTTTTGAAATTTATAGTCCAAACCAAAAAACTCAACCATTTCTATAGTTATAGATCATTTCACTAAGGATTAAGCAAAATTTTAAAGTTATATTATTTTCAATTATAAAAATATGATTTTTTTATAACGAACTAAAAAGAAAATCATGCAACATAAATTGAACCAGAGGGAGTAATTATTATCTCATATTTCTTTTTCATTCTAATTTTTTTCTGCAAGAAAGTATCTTTCTGAAATAATTATTAGTGGTTGAGTGATATCTAAATATCAACTAGTGTGAACACATGAGGGATAATTTTGCAAGAATTGTCTACTTCAACGATAGAGTAAGACTTTTCTATATCTCTACAACAATATTTCATTATGATATATTATATGTTCTTTATAATAACATTTCGCTATGGTAGCACAAAATACTCAAACAAATGACATTATTATAGTCAAACCTCTATAAAGGTGTAACGACCTAACCCGCTAGTGATATTATCTGTTTTGGGCGTAAGCCCGCACGACTTTAAAAGGCGTCACTAGTAGGTAAAGTCTATTTACTTATGTACCCAACATCTTTCCTATATTTTGCCAACGTTGGAACTTTTCATCTTAAGATGAGTTGTCACAAGAAGCCAAAAAAGTATGTGGAATAAAGATCAGATCATAAGAGAAATAGCACTAAAAATATCATTTAAAAGCATAGCAAGCATTTGTTACACAAGTTTTCTACACTAAATAAGCTGAAAAGTTGATAGAAATTGAGACAAATTTCAACAACAGCCAGCAAGTTTGCTGGAACATTACAGTATGAAAATAAAGAAAAGAATAAAGAAGAAAAGAATCCGATGAAGGAAGGAACCAACAATCTGCTTTAACATCGCATTGTTTTCATCAGATAATGCATTGGTACAATTATCTCTCAGTATATTCCGCTATCCAATTTTACATCTCAACCATATGCAAGGGACAAGGAAAAAAAGGCCAAGAAAATGAAAAGTTCTATACTACGAATCTACGTTCAAACCTTACACGACAAGTCCCTTTCTTTTGTAAACGTCGATTGGGATAAGTTCTTTCTATAGCAAGTACTGAATTAGCTCTAAGTGAATGTACCTCTAGACTGAAGTATTTCTTCATAGAGAAAACGCGTAGTAATCCACATCCACAACTTTGGCTCAAGCTGTATATTCCACCTATATTAAGCACTTTATATATCCAAACTTCCATACGATGATCTTCCTAGGCAGCAATTCCTGTATCAAAAGTCACGAGCACATGTAAGTTACTGTGAATGAAACAAATCGGTCAATGCATATGTATAAGCATAGCAAGAAACAAAATCATCGTTGTATGTTCTTTGGATCTAGCTTAGTTCATGGTCATCAAATTGCAGCTCAGATTGGGATTGCAAAAATCAACTTGAAGACCCTTAAGGCCTGGAACCCACGCATAGCGGGAGCTTAGTGCATTGGACCACCCATCTTTCAGTAGGAGCAATGATGTGCGAGTAAGTTTTGTGGCAGACTGCTTAGTGCATGCATTAGAAAGACATCATGATACTTAGCAAAAAGTTAAAAATGAGGAGTTTCTCTACCATTATTTGATCTATTTGCAACATTATAACCACCAACATAACCGAGTGAGTCTGCATTCGCAAGTCCATAACCAAAGGCTGCAGAGTCATCGAGTTCTGGAGATGTTGGACGCCAGGCTGAGTCCTCATAGAACGAAGCACCTACAGTATTACCATACAAGTTCCCCAAAGCTCCAGCAGGAACGTCTCTGGCTGAGGCATAAGGTGATGTATTAACAGCATTGCTTCCCGAGTTTCGTCCATAACCTGCCCCAACTGCTTCGCCACTGTTAGCAATGTTGCCACTTCCAAAAGAACCATTTCCTCCACCTTGACCCGAAATTGAAGAGGAACCCCAAATTGTTCCAAGACCCCCCAATGTACCATATCCCGCAACCCCACTTCCAGAGCCAACAAAATCAGTAGAGTTGGCAGAATTTGTTCCATAATTAAGACTCTCATTGTCCCACAGGTTCCATCCAACTGAATTCAACATTGAACCGCTTGCAACCCTTCCAGGGGCAAATCCGACAGGACTGCTGAACCTGTTTGAATTCCCATTGTATAAGGAACTCAACCCGCGTCCATAATTAGAACCAAAAGCTCCACTTCCACCATAGTTTGGATTCAATGGGGAGTCTATGCCTGTAGGCATGCTAAAGTCCGCAGGATTAAAGGATGAATATCCATTCCGACCAGCAGTAAGAGGACTGTACCTACCTTCCATTCTCATTCCATAATTTCCAATTGAGTTTGGAACGTAACCTTGGGTATATGCATTAAGCAAATTGTTAACCCTGTTAAGACCATAGCTCTGTCCATTAAATGGGCTTCGGGCTGGACTAGGTGACAGCTCTTTTGGTACAGCACGCTTAACCTCAACCATTTTACCATTAAGTTCATGAAATGTTTTGTATAGAACTTTATCAACTGCCTCCTCTGAGTCAAAGGTGATGAATCCAAAGCCTCTAGGCCTTTGTGTGTTGTGATCATACATCACCACAACATCTGTGATTGTTCCAAATTGATCAAAGTAATTCTTGAAGTCACTCTCCGTGACTGAGGATGCCAACCCTCCAACAAAAATCTTTTTAGTGCGAGCGGGACCTGGAGAGCCTTGCGTACTACCATTGTTTCGGGTAATGTGTTGATCATCTCTAGGAACAGCCTTCTTTGCCTCTACCTGAAGATCAGAGGGAAATAGTAAAATGTTATACATCTTTTCCCGTAACTATTAGCAAGTTATCGAAAGTCCTTAAGCAGAAGCTCACTCTTATGAACACAGTTTAATCAACTTGCTACAAAGACAGGTTTTTTGGTAATTGATGATTTAACAAAGTCCAGAAGAAATGAAAAAGGGCCATAGCTAAAATCCTACAAACTAAATCTACATTCTTGCATTAACCGCGCTTCTTGTCTTCATCTCCATGTACTATTTCAAAGATAAAATTATTTTCCATCATTTCATTTCATGCAACATTTGATAGTTTGAAGTATCAATTCAGTCCAGCTCATCTCAAGCTAGTCAATTTAACCAGTTCAATTTCATACAGATAGCGCCAATCATATCAACTATGATAATATTAAACATTTGTCAAATTGAATCAATTGAAGGGGAGCCTTGGAGCAATGGTAAAGTTGTCTCCATGTGACATATAAGTCACGGGTTCAAGCCATGGAAGCAGCCAGTTTGGGTGCAGCCCTTCCCCAAAGCCTGTTAACAGGGGAATGCTTTGTGTACCAGGCTGTCAGATTGAATCATCAATTTCTTCATTGACAGTGCTGATATATCATTGTTCATGAACTATTAACAGTTTGCAAATAACACTAATCATAATCATCGAATAACATCACAAGTAAAATTTGAAAAGATTAGACTAAACTGTATTATCATAACCATTCTATTCTGACAAACCATTTAAGAACCTTCATCGTAAATTGTTCAAAGGACATTGAACCGTAAAAGTTCAGCAACGATAAATCCAAATGAACAAAGGACAGAATATACTCCAGCTATTAGGTACATGTAACTTACAGTTCTACCATCAATTATGTGTTTTTCCTTAACAACTCTTTCAGCAACAGAAGGGTCTGCAAAAACAACAAATCCAAAACCACGAGCACGACCAGTGATCCGATCTTTCATGATCACAGCTTCAATCACATCACCAAAAGCTAGGAAATATTCTTTGAGACGATCTTCATTGGTGTCCCAAGAAATTCCACCAACAAACAATTTGCCAGGCTCCATTTCCATTCTACATATCAAAAGGCACCACCACTCAATATCATTAAAATGAAACTAAACACAAATATATGAATAGATCAATACTCCAAAGTGTTAAAAACAACTCTCTTCAAACCGTAAATTCGAATCACTAACTTCACCAAGTAAAAGAGCATAACAAAGGATCTCAACAACAAGCTCATAAAATTGGATAATTCAAGTTCAACTATTCTAACATCCTTATCAATCAAGAATCCATAATTTACCCCCATCAATGCAACAATTCAACATGAAACATCAAAATGCAGATTGAGTAAACATCAAAAAGAAAATTGCATCTAAACAACAGATTCCAATACAACAATAGATCATCTGATCTTCAACAGATCAAAGATCAACACATCAGAAGCAATAAAGATCAAAACTTTTTAACAAAACATGAAGAATAAACCAAGAATCAGGAGACCCACAATCCAGAATTCTCTACAAAGCAAAAAAAGATCAAAACTTTTTAACATAAAACATGAAACTGTACAGTACAGAACCAAAAATCAACAGACCCACAAGCCAGAATCCTCAATAAAAGCCAAAAAAGATTAAAACTTTAAACATGAAACATGAATAAACAGATCAAAGATTGAATCTTTACCAATAGATGAAGAAGACCACAAGAAGAGAAATGGATGTAATTCAAGATCGATTAGAGAGGCATATATAGAAAGAGGGGCTTGAAAGGCCCTCTCTTATTCCTCTCTAAACGTTCTAAATTCACCAAAACACAAAAATGGAGTTTTTATTTTTAGCAAAAGAGAAAGAGAGAGATATAGAGAGAGAAGAAGGGGAAGGAAAGGAAAAAGGTAAGAGAGAAAAGAGAGTGTGGTGTAAGAAAGATTGATTTACATCTGAAATGGCTAACATTGTCTATCTCTCTATATATTTTTTTCTATATTTTCATATATATACATATTTTTGTATAATATATGTTGTGAGAGAGGAACTGTTTGGCTATCCTCTCTCTTGTGTGTGACAAAATATAGAAGCTGAGAGGAGACAATTGAAGATGATGATGACTTTTATATTATTTTATATAAATAAATTTTTGAATTCAAAACTGTTTTTTTTACCCCTTGAAAAGAAATTAAGCACCATTTTTAACTAGACATTTCGAACTTGAAAAATCACATTGGAAGTATCGCCTTTCAAAAATGACTCATGCAATCTTCGAGTTTGGAATAGTCGGACTCGCATGAGAAAATACGAGCAACATCCTTGATTAGAGATCTCAAATTTAAGATGTGAGTATAAAAAGAATCATATTGGAGCATCGCTTTCAAAGACGACTCATGCAATACATGAGAATTCGAATTAATCGGATTCCACGTGGAATTTTTTTTTTACCTGTATAACAAATATTATCTTGACATTTACTTCTAGTAAAACTTTTCGCTCTCAAAGATGACTCATGCAATATATGAAAATTCGAATTAATCGAATTCCAGGTGGAATTTTTTTTTACCTGTACAACAAATATTACTTTGACATTTACTTCTAGTACAATTTTCTTTTTCTTTTTCATTATTATGGATTAATTAATTATTAGGTACTTTTGATATTGAGTCCACTGATTGTTAATATTTCAGAAAATTTGTCTTTATATTCTTTTTTCTATTTTCTTCTTCCTTCATATTTTTACCTCTCTTTTCTTATTTCATTAGTTAGTAAGCAAATAAGAGAAATTTTTCACTTATAGTAATAGTAGTAAAGAACTTATTTATTTTTTAACAATCATTTTACTACATTTAATATTCAAAATTCACTAGTCTAAATAATTTAAATACGAAATATACGTTGAATAGACTTACTAAGAACGTAAAATACTTCTTATCAAAAAACTTAATATTTTCAGAACTTAAATCCGACACATCTACTATGTGATGCAAGAAAAAAATACTTACCTATTTTCAATTAATTAAAAATTAAATGTTTATGATGAGAGATTATAAAAGATTACAAATAACAATTAACATAACTACCAAAAATGTTATTATTCATAAATTACTTGACATATGTTATAAAGTATCTTGAAAATCTTATCCACTTACAATAATATATTAATAGTGATTGCTTAATAACATTGGGAATTAGCTTCTAAATTAGGTAGCCATTGCTTTTTTAACATAAAATGATTAACAAAAGTTACCTTAAATGGTAAAATGTCCAAATTTTAGAAACATAAATCATCAAAATCTCCACCAATTAAAGGTTTTCATGACATGCTTATTCATTTTGGACAAATTAAATTCTTGAAAATTTATCTTTATTGATTATATCATTATTGAGAGAACGTAAATTTATATGATACCTTATAAAATTCTCCATTTTCTCTTCATTTCTTAACATATTATGAACCTATTCTTCAAATATAAATTTGACAACGTAGAACAACTAATTATTATTCTCTTCGACCCTCATTTGTCATGGACACCAAACATATTATCACTCTAAAAATTATTAGACACTTTAATTATTTTATTTTTTGCAAAGGAAGACTTAATTTTGCCCTCCTTTTTAAACAAGATGAAATTAATTAATTAATTAATGCAATTATACCAAGCTTCCATTATCCCTTCATGTGGTGGAAAGGCATGAACAACAACACAAAAAATATGGACTAAGTCACATGCTACGTCAAAAAACTTTTTCTTTTCACATATAATTAGTATGTATATTTCTTTTGATTAAAATATATTATACCATATATAAATAAAAATAAATAAATAATAACACTTTTCATTAGCTAGTTATTAGTAGTAATTTTTTATTTGAGGATGATATGATTTATAAAATAATTTTAATTTAACCTTTTACTCTTTTTTTTTTTGGTTAATTGAAGATTAAATAAGATGTTAGATGGACCAAATTACAATTTAAATATATATGGGAAAAGCTATATAGTTATTTAAAGATGAAATGGCTTTTTATACTGCGTTTGGAATAAGATAAGAATTTTATTATTTTAATATGAAAACTCACTTATTTATCTCAACTTTTTTTTAATTAAAAAAAAAGAGAAGAAAGTGGGAAATGTGTGTAGGACAGATTGGATTCCTTGTTTGCCTATTCATCTAAAAAAGGAATAAAAACAGGTAGACTTAGATTTAATCAAAATACACAAAAAAAATAAAATATTATAATTATAATTATATATTGCTAATTATTTATTTTATATATTTTATTTTTAAGAAAACTCAAAATGACAACTAATTTACAGTAACTTACCAACCGTCCCTTCATTTTAGAGACAACTTTTTTCCTTTTTTATAAAATTCAGAGTATTGTTAAGACTTTCTAATCTTACAAGTCAACAACTATTTTAGGGTATTGGCCGTTGTGGTGGGATCGTAAATATTTATTATTTTTTTATGATAAATAATATAGTTATGTCTCAAAAAGATATAATATATCTTATGCATTCAAAGAATGTGACCTAGTGATCAGGAATTTAAGTTCAGATTTCGAGATTGAATCTCTTATATATTAGTGATAAAAGATTATAAAATTTTTGTAAACTGATTCGAACAAGCATTTTGAATTGCTAGATAGTAGTTGGAAAAAAGTATATACAAATTACCCTACAAAAAGAAGAATTACTGGAAGCAAACATTTGGAGAATTAAAAAAGGTTAAATTTATGGTTCTTTAAATAGTTTTCTCCCTTGTTTTAAATTTTAAAAAAATGAAATGTCATTAAAAATTATCGTGGAATCTTTTTAATTATCACTAATAAAAGCCTTGAATATGAAATTTGGGAATAAAATCACTTTTATAGAAAGTGTTTTATCTACTCATAATTATTTTTTTAATGTAAATTTAAATTAAAAAATAAATATCGAATAACGAGTGAATTTTTTTTAGATGAATTTCTTAAATAATGTGTTGGTGAGTGAGAAATGTAGCGCAATTTACGCACTTTGTTTTTCTTTTCCCTTTTATAGGGGTAGAAAATTAATTATTGTTGTGCCCAAGAAAGAATTTTGGTTATTTGCCTTTTTAAAATTCTTTTTAATTAAATTCATGGATATTAGAACTGTTTTTTGTTAATTTATTTTTGAAGCATTTGTTTAAAATATCCATTACAATAATACTACAAAATCGTGATCAAAATTACACAATCCAACCAAATTATACAACAAAAAAAGTAATATTGCGATTTGTTCATAAAAAGATCGCATTTCAAGAGTGTGATATGAACGACGTATCATAATATAAATATTAATGATTACTTTTACAATACAAATTTGTAGCTTATGAATCAAGCGGAAATTATACAACATAATTAAATAATAAATTAACATAAAACTTCATTTTTAAAGGGTATAAGAAAGTACAATAACTTTGATATTTGTGTTTTATACCTTCAAAAACAACTTGGAAATATTTCCATCTTCGAAAAAATACTTTAAAAAAAAGAAAATAAATCTTATGCAACGTAAATCTAAATTAATGGAGGAATATGGCTTTTGGACACAACTATATTTACTGAATGAATGATGCAAAAGCTAATAGTAATATATATCACTTCAAACATTTCATAAAATCATTTTTCTTTCTATAAAGTCGCTTTCAAAATTTAAAATTTAAATTATAATATCCTTTTAGATCGTAATCTTCTCGATTGTGGCTTTATCAAAAATAATATTTTTATCATTTAAAATAAAAATAATCGGTATATATTTACTCTTCGAATATGTATTTATTAAATTAGTATAAATACATATTCTTTATAGTTTTATGTATCTATTTATAGTCTTATTGCTATTATTGTATAACACTCCTATTCTAGTTTCTTATAGTTCCATTAAACATTAATTGTTGTTAATTTAATAAATAATAAATTTATTCTTTTATACTTAAATACAAAATATAGTAGCGCATATTATATATTACAATTTTATCATTACACTAAAGATCTATAACCTATTATTTATATTAAGATAGTTAGGTATTCCAATTTAAGTACTTTCGTAGAAAAAAAGACATATAATTTAATTTCGTCAATTTTTTCATGCTATTTTCATCAACATTTGACTCATGATACTATTGAGTTGAGAGTACAACACGACCAAGAAAATTTCAATTTTCTGTCTAGAGGTAATAAATGTTATGTATGTATATTTTTTTATGATAAATAAATCCAATTTATTTATTCCTTTGTGATCGGTAACAAATAGAAATTACTTTTGATTATCAAATTGATCATATTATATTTAGATCATGTCCACAAAATTCATCATTTTATGATATATAATTCATAGATAAATTTAATATATGTTACTGATGCGAGATAACATATCGAGTTGCACAAAAACTGGCCATAAAAGTTTGGTAGGAAATAAGTTGTATTTTCCATCTCGTGTGTATTGGACACTTCAATATCTGCTCTCACTTCTTCCCAAGGGCCAAGACCCCAAATTTCCCTCCAAGCCAAGAACCTAAAACCCTTAAAACCCTGCCCCCTTTTCTTATCTCATGTACACTATCATCATTTGCACTCAATTTCCCATGAAGTCATACCTACAAACAGTCTCTATGTGACAAAATTTTGAAGAATTTCATCCCAAAGGCCTAAAAGACTCAACATTTACATGTTACCATTGTCTAGAATGAAATCACTCTTTTCTCCAGTACTGTCAAGACCCACCACCATGTTTGTATGCAGGAGATATGGGGTTCTTAGTACCTTCAAGAACCTTAATTCTGTTCAAACAATAAACCCCATGAGTAAAGTTTCTTCCTTTAGATGTTCTACTGTGCAAAACCATAAACAAATTCGGGTATTGAATTGTGAGGCGTCGGGTTCGGGTTCTGGTGAGGTTCATGTGATTGTGGGTCCTATGTTTGCTGGAAAAACTACTACTCTTTTGAAGAGGATTAGGTCTGAAAGAAGCAATGGCAGGTTAGTTTTGTGTAATGAAATGCTGTGAATATTTAAAGTTCAAATCTTTTTATACTATTCATCTGTTGGAGTAGAATTATTGTGGTAGTTTCTGCTTCTTCCATTTTGGTTATCACCTGTGTTTGGTTGTGCTTGGTTATGGCCTTATTTAGTTGTTGCTGCTGTTCTTTCTTCTGTATGTTGTGTACTGTTTTTCATTTCGTACTATTTCGTTGTTGTTACTGTTTTTTTAAGCCAACGGTCTATCGGAAACAACTTAGCGGTAGGGGTAAGGTACGCGTACATTCTACCTTCCCCATACTCCCCTTATGGGTTTTACACGGGGTATATTGTTGTATATTGGAGTTTAAAGTGTGCCTCAACTGTGTTTTTGGGCCATCCTATAAATAAGACGGTATCTGTTTGGTTTCCTCTCATGAGGATTATCTACTTCTACTTACTTTTTAGTGTCTTATACCTCACAAAAGCTTTGTAGAACTTTTGGCTAAATCCCAAGACTTTGATGCACTGTATAGACCTTAAAATGAAACATGGAAGATGATGCATTGAATCCAATGTTTGGAAGTGTATTTTTCTTGCCTCAGAATTTGTTTTGGTCAATAACTTAACAGTGGCTGGGAGAGGATGGTATGGTATTCACTAACACAACAAAGCATCTTTTCAGCTGTGTGTTGCTATGTTGCGCTATTTTTATCGAAGACCAACATTCTGGGTGATGATTTATTTGGTTGAATATAACCATAAAGATATCTTTGATGAGTTTAAGAACATGGTTGGGCAAGAGTTCAACGTGAGAGTCCCAACAGTCATTTATATCATCTCCAGTGAGGGGATTCTTTTCTTAATCTGATTTCACACTTGGCATTCAAAAATAAGCAACTTGTTGGCACTTATAAAAAGAAAAACCAGGTTGTTGCAGCACTAAATTCCATTGCTCCTAGGCACCAAATGTCCTTTCTGCTATTTGGACTTGGTTTCTGTGCAGTTCTCGTTGTTAAAAGTTTAGGAATTTTTCTTGTTACTCAACGTTTCATCTCTCATTGAATGATTGTGCCTTTCTTCTAAATTCGTTGTTTTTAAATCTGCTTTTTTCTGTTTCCTTTCCTTTCTTCCGCGGGGTGTTGAAATCTCCATACTCTTTGGCTCGCTCTGTAGAGGAAGTAAAAGTTGGACCATGTTATTTTGATGACGTTTGAATTGAAATCATGATTGGTAATATTCCCAGTTTTCAGGCCAATGACGTAAAGAATTCTCTCTGTCTGGATGAGACAATAAAAGGTCTCTGTTTCTCAGGAAGGGTGGCTGAAGCAGTTGGAATATTGTGCCGCTCTGGTGTACAGGTGGAGGCAGAAACTTATTCCCTGGTTTTGCAAGAGTGCATTTTCCGCCAAGCGTATAAGAAAGGGAAAAGAGTCCATTGGCAAATGATTGCTGTTGGCTTTGTTCCAAATGAATATCTGACTATTAAGTTGTTAATTTTGTATGCAAAAGCAGGAGACTTGGATACATCACACATTATATTTGATAAGTTGCAAATGAAAACCTTGGTTTCGTGGAACGTTATGATTGCTGGGTATGTGCAGAAGGGCATGGAGGAAGTAGGTTTGAGTCTGTACCATGATATGAGACAGAGAGATGTACTTCCAGATCAGTATACCTTTTCATCAGTCTTTAGAGCCTGTGCCTCTTTAGCTTTCCTGGACCAGGGCAAGCAAGCACATGCATTGTTGATTAAAAGCCAAATTAGTGGAAATATTGTAGTTAATAGTGCGCTTATGGACATGTATTTCAAGTGTAGTTCTCCATCTGATGGCTATCTTGTGTTTACTAAGTCCTTGGAAAGGAATGTGATAACATGGACTGCTCTGATATCAGGGTATGGACAAAATGGAAGAATAAAAGATGTTCTGGAATCATTTCATAGGATGATAGATGAAGGATATAGGCCAAACCATGTTACGTTTCTTGCAGTCCTTTCTGCTTGTAGCCATGGAGGTCTGGTAGATAGAGGTAAGGAGTATTTTTCATCCATGATAAGAGATTATGGGCTTCAACCAAGAGGAAAACACTATGCAGCTATTGTGGATCTTCTAGGTCGTGCTGGAAGATTACAAGAGGCTCATGAGTTTGTCAAAAACTCACGTTGTGAGGAGCACCCAGTATTATGGGGTGCCTTACTTGGGGCTTGCAAGATTCATGGTGACATTGAGATGGTAAAACTTGCTGCTAAAAATTTCTTCGACTTGGAGCCTGAGAATGCAGGCAAATATGTTGTCTTGTCTAATGCTTATGCTTCTTTTGGTTTGTGGAACAATGTTGTGGAGATAAGGAGACTGATGAAGGACTCAGGAGTGAAAAAGGAGCCTGGTTATAGTATGATTGAGGTTCAAAGACAAGCACATTTCTTTTTTATGGAACATAATGCTCATAAACAGACTGCTGAGATATATAAATTGGTCAAAGATATGGCAGGTATCTTAAAAGACGCCGGCGATGTTCAAGATATACTGAGTTAAAGGGAAAGGACAAACGACAATATAGGTTGAACATTTGATTGAATTCTTAGTCACTTAGCTGCAAAGAGTCTTATTAAACGGGCAATTTGCTGTATCTTGAAAAGTGCCATGCATGTCACACTACAGCTGTATGCTCATATCCTTTTAAGCTATAAAAGTGGAAAGACTAACATTCAAACATAGAAAGAGAAACAGGCTTCAGCCGTTGTGCTACAAGTCGGGAATTCACTTTCCAGACACAAGCCATGCTTTCCTGGAATTTGTGATCTTTCGACAGAAATCTTCTGTGGAGATGCCATTTGCCTTTGAATGCAAATATTGGATTGCGATCTCCTCACAGTTTCAACTGTTTTTGGCAAGCAGGGGTTTGCTATTTGATCTGTGAGGAACATGTATGTGAACAAACAGATAATTGCCTTATTGCCAAGCAATGAGATGGCCTTGGTTTATTGGATGCAATTCTTAATAAAATAAGTTTACCATAGAAAACATATTCTCTTAAGGTCATTTTGGACTATATTTCTGTAACAGTGGAGTTGAATAGTTCCCAATAAATGCTTAAAAAGCCATACCTCATCATAATTTGAATTTATAGCAAATGAGTTTATTTCTTCTATGATACTGTGTACTAACCAATGCTGCTCATGGATTGATGAATTTTGGGCATTCTAGGAAACCTATTTGTAATTATTTTCTTATGCTATTTTGCTATGTCCGGTGGTCAAGCAGATCATAATATGCTGTTGCCAAAATAAATTTTAAGCAACGCGTTTATGTTTCAATTGTTGGTAGTGTTTGAAAAGATTTTAGACTCCTACCCAGCCTATGAATGTTACTCTGAAACTGACATAATTCTATCTACCTGGTACATCAAGAGTTGCAATTGTGTGAACAAGCATAAAAAAATGGGTGGAAATTTATGTTTTCATATAGTGGAAACATTAATGATTACTTCTCGCCTCTTGGATAAATCCAGATAAATAAGCCTTTTTACCTTGTTGTGTTAGACTATGCAATCCTTATTTTAGTTGCAGTTTGCATGGCTCTCTATCTTCACAACATACTTTTCTTGTCCTTTTATGCATCCCGCTGAACACAAAAATAAACTTGAGCATTCAGTTCCTTCCCAGTTAAACTGCAATTTGTGTGAGGATCAATCTCATATAGCAAGCGCGCAGAGAAGTAGAATCAGCACATTATGTTTCCTTTTGTTCAATTGATGGAATCATTTCGAAGGGTCCCATATTGTGTGGGATGTGGATAATCATATAATACATTTTGTTCTGACTTCTGAGACTGTTCCTATGATTATTTACTTCAAAATTTCCTAAGTTACAAATTACCTTCAAGATATCAAAAGTTTGTTAATAGAATAATGGACATATAATTTGGATTCACAAAGCATGCAAACTTCTGAGATTTGAAGTGCTGCTTGAACTTTGATGATCTTGATAGATATTTAAGGATTCCTGATGTTCTTATATCGTTGTCTGATTTAGCTTCTGTGCTATTTTTCCTCCTGCAGAAGTGTAGCAATTATAAAATCAGACAAGGATACAAGATACGGGTTGGATTCCATTGTGACACATGATGGGGACAGATTGCCTTGCTGGCCTTTAGCTAATCTATCATCATTCAAAGAGAGATGTGGTCCTGAAGCATACAGTAAGGTAACACTTCGATGGGAAGCTATTGAGATGTGAATATATTAGATGACTGTCGTAGGACCTTCTCCACACACAGCCAGGGTGCTAGCAGCCTAGCTGTGTTAGCAACAGAAAATATTCTCCAAAATGTAGGGCAAAGAAGTCTATTTTTGAGTGTGTTTTTCCAAATTTTTTGAATTTGACGGGTTAGATTTTAATTCTGGAGAATTTAGGGGCTCCACCCCTCCAAACCTACCCCTAGTTGTGAGGGGAAATTATATGATCATGGAGCACTCTTTTGTGAGTTGGTCACTGAACTTTCTTTGCTAGTATGCACTCTTTTGTGAATTGGTCACTGAACTTTCTTTGCTAGTATCTAATAATACTGTATTATGACTTTTATCATTACTCAATTTTCGTTTTGTATATGTGACTACTTGTTTTTGTGACTGTTACGTGGTTTCAGTTAGAGGTCATTGGCATTGACGAAGCTCAGTTTTTTGGGGATCTATATGATTTCTGTAAGGAAGTTGCTGATCATGATGGCAAAATTGTGATAGTTGCTGGGTTAGATGGTGACTATTTAAGGTACTACTTTTTGGTCTCCGTGCGTTTTAGTGTAATAATTGATGCCTTTTTCTGTGAGAGAGATATTCTGCTCATTCGTCCGAATACTTCTTATGTACTGAATGTGATTGTCTGTTGCAAAAACTCATGTACTAATCTGTATTGGATCATATTTTGGATTTTGCAGAAGGAGCTTTGGTTCAGTCCTTGACGTAATACCAATTGCTGATTCCGTGACCAAACTTACCGCCCGATGTGAACTTTGTGGTGAACGTGCTTCTTTCACTTTGAGGAAGACAGAGGAGACGAGAACGGAATTGATTGCAGGAGCAGAAGTATATATGCCTGTCTGCCGCAAGCATTATGTGAGTGGACAAGTAGTCAAAGAGGCTGCTAGAAGTGTCCTGGAGTCTCAGAAGGTTGAATGCAGCTCTATTTTGTAATATCTCAGCTCTAAGTACTTGTTTACAGGCCATTTGCTTAGTAATACTAACCAACTACTGTACTTCCAAGTTCCAAGTCTGTCAACTGGCCAAGCCTTTCTGCTGGTGTAACGTCGCTAGTAGAATTATCAAGGTGCGAGCAAGCTGGCTCAAACTCCATAGTTGTATTAGGAAAATACTATTGTACTTTCAAGTTATATTTTGGGGAGGGTTGCTCCCTCAAAAGTGATGAAAATGAAATGGTTAATCTATGATTATTCCAGCACATTTTATTTCTTTTTTATTTTTAGTGCGATTGAGCTTGTTTTGTGTTTATATAGTGGTGGCATTGGAAATTTGGTTATTTTTGTAATAAGAATTGAACTATTATGTTTTTTTTCTTCTTTTCCTTGAATTTGAGCTGAAAATCGTTCTAAAACAGTATTTCTATCTTTACGAAGCAGTTATAAGGTCTGCATATACTCCGATCCTCCCCCTAACGATATCTCTGGGTATGTCCCATCTATCAAAATTTGTAAATAATTTGTGTCAACTTACGGAAACGAAGGCTGCAGAATTCAATTTGTTCGTTGATAGTACATTAGTTAGAGTATTGAGGTAGCAGTAAAAGTTTAGGAAGAACAAATGTTTACAACTTAGTACCAAGTTTACTTCTCTTTGTGACTTGTTGCAAATTTTCGTCTGCTTATCGATGGTTAAATGTCTTATTCGTATATCGGAAGGATTGAGCATTTTCTTCTTGGTTTTATTATGATAAATATTTACTCACACTCGATAGGTCTGTGGTGTTATGGTCTCCAAGTGGATGAAATCGTGCATTGGTAAGAGGTTTCACTCGAGCCCATTTTTGCTGGAAAATTATGTGTATATATAAGGTCAATTTGCTGGAAAGATACAAGTACTGTTTCCAAAAGATTCTCGGCTCATACTTTATTTTTATTGGATAAAACCAAGCTTAAATGGAAAATAGAAATAATTATGTAATATGAAAGATCAAAGTTCACAAAGGAGGTGCATAAATTTCAAAACTTTTCTTGGCATTTCATTCTAATGTTAAAAGATCAACATTCTATTTCTCAATGTTATTACCAACAACAACAATGCAGCTACTATGAATCCATCTTTGATACCTTAAGTTGTTGCAAAATTCATATGGATAAAATCTTCAATTTGAATTAAGTGCTCGCGCCAGACGCTTGACATCAATTAACCTTATGCCTTGTCGTGATCTACCTGAATATCACTTAAAATTCAGCGCGATAGGAAGACAAGTAAAAGAAAAGGACATGATAAGTATTTAGAAACTTACTCTCTGTATTCACATTGTCCTTAGACATCAAATTGGTCCCATTTTCTTGATTGTCACTTGAAAAAGAATTCAGTAATCTTGCAAGATGTCTTACTTTATATAAAGGCATAATATTTGGACTCCTCTGTACTTCAACTCCTATTCATTCACAATAGAAAAAAAATGGATCTTTTCAGTGAAAGGAGTAATAAAATAGTATTATCAGTATTTTTAAAAGGACGACAAGGTCCATGGGGCATGACAGTTAGAGTCGTCGGGTATCTATGCTGGTGGAAGATAGTAGGTATCAAGTGGAATAGTCGAGGCGCAAACAAGACCACCTAACCAAAAATGTACTTGTACTTTATGTAGCTCGAACTGTCCAAAATGTTGCTGTATCTGGGAGGATTTGACAACATTTTTGAAGAGTTTGAGCAAAATTACCAGTATAAAAGTCGAGGCATGTCCATATGAGTATATATGTCTAAACTATACAAAATGTACCTTGCTGCAATGTACTTGATGCATCAGTTGGTTCTTCTTGTGATTTATACAATTCAGGATGAAATGTAGCATCAGATAATTGAACCCCAAGTCCTGAAACAGGAACAACTGCTTGATTCTCTTCTTCATTTGAATATCCTGCAACAACCAGAGACGAATCCAAGATTTAAACTTTATGTGTTCAGAATTCTACAACAACGTGATGATAAAGTCGTAATAACAGAGTTGTAAATAGTGAATTTCATAACACGAATACACGGTTAACTCTGCCCCTAACCTGCACTAGTAGTACTGTCATAATTTTGAGAATTTGAAAATGAAGAATTGTTCAGCACTTTTTGTCTTCTCAATTGATAGTTTCTTCGACGTCTAGCTAAATGTTTTTCCCTCTCCTCATTGCTCATCGTTTGCCTTCTCAATCTATCACGAATTCTACGACGTTCTCTCTCTTTTTCTTTTTGTGCATTTCGCCAGTTCTTTACAACATGCCATTCTTTAGTATCAGCCAACTTTTCAGTAGCCATTGAGCCAAATATTCTTGAAGTTTTTGCTCCAGTCTTGCAACAGAAATTTGTATGCTTCAATCAGAACCAAACTGACAACAATAACATACCACAGCTGGGGTCTGGGAGGACAAAGTGTATGCAAACTTTACTCCTATCTCGATTCAAGTGCAGCAAATCAAAGTAACTATGAAAAGGAAATGTGACAGTAGAGAGACATGACAACTACTAGCAGCTAATAACATTCAGAAAAAAGAGTAGTAACAGGTGTTAAAAGCAAGAAACTACATGAATGAGGCCAATACTATGACAGACACGATACCAAGCCCAAACCAAATTGACCAAAAAATGTTTAAAATTGGAACAAAATGAATGTGAATCAATTGGTCAAGTGTTAAGAGGGGGCACAGTTTATAATAGACACTCGGCTATCAATAAGCTCCGAATAAAATAAACCCTATATACAAAAGATGCAAATGCCAATACACAATCGTAACACTGCATGAGAAACCAAAAAACAACAAAATAGAATTACCTTTAACTTTAAGGCAACAACAACTATTTATCCATGTCCTTAATCAACCATAAAACACAAATCTTCATCCACAGAAAAAAATAATTTAACATCACCATAATCACGAAAAATCCAAAAAAGAAAAATACTACTTATTTATTTGAAAAAATCCCACAAAAATGAAAAATTAAAAATTAATTCTTTGTAGGGACTAAAAAACCTACCTGTATTGATCGTGACTGAGGGGGAGGATTTGTATATTCAGATTCAAAGAATAGAAAACTGAGCTGTTTTTTTTCCAATACAAAAATAATAAAACAAAATCTTTTTAAATTCTCTTTTTTGGTAATTGGTTAAAGATTTGTAATTACAACAAATTAAAATTTGCCATCTGTCCACAAAAGGAAGTAAAAACGATCTGTTTTATATTTTTTCGAAATTTGGGTACGTTGATCCATTTGGCTTTAATTACTCAGTCCTTATACAAAATTTTGGATTTAGTAAAATGATACAAGAGGAGTACTTGTATTAATTTGTACCATTAGGCTGTAACAATTATGTCTCAGTTCCAAAAATGTAATAGTGGGATAACATACATCAATCAATCTTCACTAATCATATTGCGCTATTCATTCCATAGGTTCTGAAATTGACATAGAGGTGAAAGGATTTCTTATATATAAGCTTCGGTTAACCAAATATGAACTCTAAACAAGAGCAACCAAATATAAAGGGAAATGACAATAACCAGATATGGAGACATGGAGTCTATTTCAATCTCACTATATTCCTCCCTATGCTGGCATGTAAAAACCTAAATATTTCATACTCAAAACTCTGTATATTATGAAACGAAAGTCGAGATCATAGAGCAAAAAATGTCATCTCCAGGCAGAAGAAGTTGCTAAAGCTCTATTTTTCCATCCAAGATAGAGTGCCCCTTCGCTTTCTGCAAATCCATAATTTGGGCTGTACTCTATCAACATGTCCTTGATGGTCTCACCAACTGATGGGCTCATTTGGTATGGGGTAAATCCAGCCATCATAAGTCTTAACCTCCACTTTCCGAAAAGTTCATGTCTTTCCACTCTGTCAGCCCCCTCACATGCTATTATGTTCACAACGTCTCGTGCCACACAATGCTCCTCTGCACTGATCCGCTCCTTGTCATCCCTAGGACGAGCTGCATCAATTGATTCGAACATTGCTGTATAGTAATCAAGAGTTTCACGGAATCTTGGAAGGAAAGGGGCCGTGTTGGTGTTGGATTCTTGTTCAACTAAGGTCACAATTTTGGGGGATAAACTTTTAACTAGTCTTAATAGGCGGTCTCGATGGTTGATAGTGCTTACACTCTCGTCTGGCATGTGGTGCAGAATGTAAGGGAAGTTTACTGCCAGAGCTTCTCCATGTCTAACTCGAAGGTTCTCTAGTTGGACCTCGCAGCCTGATAGTGCAGCACCATGGAATTCAAAAGGCACTCCACATGACTTGGCAATGTTTGCTAGCCTTTCACCCACTAGCTGAAGTCCTCCACCCCGTGCATAAGCTGATTCGGCATCATCAACACCTGTGATGCGGACAAATGGGGGTCCACCAGGACGACGAGCAAGATCGTGGAGGAGGAACATCCACTGACTTCCCTGTGCAATCTGAAAATCAATGATATGGATTCTGTTCTCATTCATCATGGCTTCCCTGATGACGACATTGGCAGACATATAAGCAAACTTGTAGTATGGGCACATGTTATAGATGACTTGCATGTAAGACAATAATTCTGAGGTAGTTGGTTCATTGCACTTCAATTTTTTGTATATGATGCTTCCTGATGATAGTAGTCGTGCTCTAAGCCCTTCCAACACGTATGCACCCAACCGTTCCATAGGTTCCCCAGAGACTGACACGCGTTGCTCTAAAGCGTTCATAAGAACTTCAGCAGTTGAGATGTCAGAATCTGACACTGCTTCAGCACACGCATTGAGCAACTCTTTCAAGTTCAAGCCGGGGGCCATGTCCAACACTCGGTTCTGCCTTGTTAAGTTAGACGGTTTTGAGACCACATCGATCAAGGAGCAACTGCAGCTATCGTCAGTATCAGATTCAGGCCCTAGTAATTTATTCTCCAGCTCCTGTAGCACAAGTCTCAAGTCCACATCATCAGTTCCTGAACACCCACTCAAAGGCGAACCACAAGTGTTATCAGAGTGATAAAGATCAGACATGTATGACTGTGAACATTGAGGAGAGAAAGGACTCCTGTTGGAAGAGATGCTCACGGCAGGTGGTGAATCGTTGACAACACAGTCCGTAGCTTGGGACGAGTCCAGAGTGAAGAATTGTTCATCTTGTGCCTGAAAAGAGAACTGCATCCCTGAGCTGCGACTATCCTTGCAACCGTTCTTAAGAACACTGTAAGGGGCATAATATTGCTGCATTTGCTGATTGTACAATCCGTGGACATTGCCAGACATTTGTGTTCTCTGGGATGCTTGCATCTGGAATATTCAAATGACTAAGATAAAGTGGAGTGATTTCAACCCGTTTCTACACCGCGATGAGATCAGCAAATCTCTCTCGACTAAAAGTAGTCACAACATCTCAAGGAGCAGCGATTCTTTCAGCATCGTGTGACAATGTTAACTCAAAAGAACTAGAGAAGGATGTGCTACTCCGGTGATAACTAACAGAACCTGCCAAGAACGAAAATCACAATCAGTATACCGGAGGAATTAGAATTCAGAAAAGTGATAGGCATGATCACAAGAGATTTCTACAAAAGATGCAGATTTGATAAGTCAAAGCATGTGATGATCAACAAATGATGCTCCTAAGCTAAACATAGATGGTTATGATTTCGCGGGTTAATTTTGCCATTGCTAAACTGAAAAACTAACCAATTACTAAAGAATTGATTTACCAGAGTTATAAGTTAGTATATACATCAATCTTCTAATAACTTAAGGAAACTAGGAAAATGAAAAAGCATAGAGACCTAAAACAAACAAAACTTTGACATACTAGAAAAAACTAGAAAGAACAAACAAAAGAATAGACCTAAAAGACTTTAAAGACTAAACCTTTTCTCACACCATGAATAAATTGAACACTAAAGTCACAAACTACAATCAAAGGACAAACCTTCTCATCCAACAACATAAAAATCAAAACTTTGTACAAAACAAATAGAAAAATCACTACTAAAACCTCCCCCCA
>JBCEWC010003929.1:0-28727 GCA_038996855.1 Solanum aculeatissimum | reverse complement strand
ATTCTTTTAACCTTTAAAATTTTATTTTTAATATACACATATATATTTAGTAAATTTCTTCGACGAAGCCGTGTCACCCCTTGGGTCTTCCTAAATCCGCCCCTAATGGTGGATCTTTATTTTCAGTGAATTGTTTTTATTATCATCACATTAAATTTAATTTTTATTATATTGAGATAGATAATTAAATATTAGGTGTATGAATTATATGAATATTCTTAGGTTCATGATATTGTGAAAATTAAAAGTTAACCCAAGGCTTGACATTTAGAACTTATTATAGATTTGGTTAAGTTTTTGGGTCTAAACTAGACATATAGTAATACGGATGTGGTTAGTTTTAAAGTTTAAATGTAATTATTCATTTGATTAGATTGCATTGATTTGGAAGCCCAACGAAAGGGGAAGGTTCAAGCTCCAGAGTGATTATTTGATTAACTGAGGCAAGTGAATTTTTCAATCTTTGTTAAGTGTATAGAATCTCGTACTTCCTTGCGTGATGCATTGAGAATGATTTTGAAAGATTTATGAATTTAATGTTATGTTGTATTACAATTGTGTTGGTGTGAATTGTTCATTGCACTGAATAAAGTCATCTCCTCATTATTTGTGTAAATGTACCTATTTTACATTGTTTCTGAGACAAGGTTGTGACAAGTGTTATGTGAATTGGAAAGAATAAAAATTCAAGAGGATGTACCATTTTGAGAGTCGTGTGGCGCATCGCGATGACTACTATGATTCAAGGGCCGTGTTGCACGCCGCAACTAATGCATGAACTAATAAGCCCCCTATGGATCCCGAAATGAGAGATAGTAGGTGTGTATCACTAGGTCAGACATACATCATGATACTTGACATTGCATTACATTACATTACACACCTCTATCATTTATGAGTTTATGAGTGTCTTTTCGTGGGATTTGTGGTTGATGAACTTGATCCCTTATGTTGCTGATCTATAATTGTTGGGATATTATTATTGAGCTATATAAAATATGCATTGTGAACTGTTAGATTTGACTGGTTTTTATACAGGTTGTAGTTGCAGAGGTTTGGTTGGAGTGTTAGGAGTGCCCACATTCTGTATTATTTGACTTTGTGTTTATTAGTTCACTTGCTGGGTACCGTATGTTTGGTACTTATCCCTTGCTACTACATTTTTCTAAGTTACGAGCCCGAATCTTCATGATACCACTATTCTTTCTTATCCAAGACTTCTTGTGGAGAATATGTGAGGTAGTTGTTTGCCATCCCAACAAACTTCTCACTCCTATTTATGATTTTGTTCTACTTTAGAGACAATATCATTTGAGACTTGTGTTTTCTTTCACATTTATTGTAATACATTAAGAGGCTTGTGCATGTGACAACCAAATTTTGGAAATTTTAATTAAGTTGACTTTGCAATTCGTACTATTGATTTGTTATTAATCTTTTATCCTTATTTTAGTGACGTATTTTATCATCATAATTGGATTTAGGATGACTTATCTTGGTGGGATAAAACAAGTGTTATCATGTCTATTTTTGGGTTGTGATAGAAAGTATCAGATCCCAGGTTCATAGGTCTCACGTGTATACAAGCTGAGTCTAAGTAGAGTCTCGAGTATCGATACAGATACGTCTATACTTATCTTCAAGAGACTATGAAAACTGTTAGGAAACTTTTATTTGTTTATTCTCTCTCATCGTGCATGGTTACCTTTGTTAGTACTGAGTTGTGCTCGTGTTCTTTTGACAAATTGCATGGACTAGAGCTATTGTTACTAATGGTAGAGGCGAGGCAACTCCCATGACAATTGTAGAGGCCCCAGTTAGGGGTAGGGGTAGAGCTCGAGCTAGAGGTCGTACTCATGGAGCAACACTAGTAAGAGGCCATGCTAAGGAGGTTTCTTCAGAGCCTAAGATCAATGTTAGAGAGAACTAGGTTCCTCAAGAGGATGTAACTGCAACTTTTCTTCAAGATACATTATTGAGGGTGTTGAGTGTACTTGAAAGTTTGCTCCGAGTAGTAATGTGACAAGTATGCCAGGTGGTTCTCAAACTACAGTAGGAACTCAGACTCTAGGGAAACATCAGGCTCCCATGGCTCATGGCCTAGTGGAGCAGCCATCTTTGGGTCCTAGAGTTGAGATTGATCTTGCACTGTCAGTTGAGGTTCAGGGTGTGCCATTGGCTGCATTGACTGAGGATGAGCAGCATCGCTATGAGAGGTTTAGAAAGATAGATCCACCTTCATTTCAGGGTGGAAAGACAGAAGATGCTTATGCATTTCTAACTACTTGTAGAGAGATATTGGATGTTGTTGGATTAGGTGAGTGACACGGGGTTTGATATGTTACTCTTCAACTTTGTGGGCCAACTAGTGAGTGGTAGAGGATCATAGTGTTATGCATTTCCAGGGAGGCCCAAGGAAGAGGGTTTTGATCCAGTCATCTCAGGTATTGTCTCAGTTTGTCATCGATCTGCATCTGGTTATTTGATCCTAGATCTACCTACTCCTATGTGTCCACCTACTTTTCATTTGGATTCGACTTGTTATGTGATCGTACACCCGTACCCATTTATGTGTCTGCACCAGTAGGTGAGCCTTTAGCGGTGGATCGAGTGTATCAATCTTCTCTTGTTTCTCTGATTGGGTATGATACTTGGGTAGATATAATTATTCTAGAGATGGTAGATTTTGATATTATCTTAGTGATGGATTGACTTTCTCCATATCATGCCATTTTTTATTGTTATGCTAAGGGTGTGACCTTAACCGTGCATGAGGTATTGAGGATTGAGTGGAAAGGTACTAGTGGTTTTTATCCTAGAAAAGCTATCTCCTACATCTATGCTTAAAAATTGATTGATAGGGGATGTTTGTCTTACTTGACTTTCATTCAGGATACTAGTATTGAACCACCTTCCATGGTGTCACAACCCAAGTCTAGGGCCTAGTCATAACATGGTGAATGAAGAATTTGAAGGCACCTCACCCAAGCCTCTTAGCATTCATTAAGCATTCATAGGTATTTATCATACTTAAAAGCGGAATTTAAAATGAGAAAACAGGACTAAGGAAATCAAATCATAAAATCAAGGTTTAAACGTAAACTCTTCATACATTTGTCTAAAGATACCTTCTAATAAAAGACTTGGTGGGGGTTAAGATATGTTCAAAGCTCATCCTTAAGTAAAATGTAGCTACAATAACCCTCAGTTTAGGAGCCTAAGAGTGTGGAAAATTTGACCTGAAAAATGACCTAGAGTCAGTCCACGAGGGCGACTTACGACCCATAGGTAGAGTTATGACCCATAGGTTTGGCCTTTAAACATGAAATTCAGAAAAGGGAAAAAGTTTTCAAGTGTGGGGTAACATACGTAGCCAATGACAGACTCTAGAAAGGACGACGGTCCATAGATAGGGTCGTAGATGGGAGTATCATACATGAAGAAAATTTGGAGTTTTTGGAAAGTGATATACAAATTAACAACACGGTCCATAAATCGTTATACGACCCATAGAATTCCTTCATAGATAGGGTTCAAGAAAATGAGAAAAATGGCTAAATGTGGAAGGACTCTACGAGTCCAACCATGAGTCGTAGATTAAAGAAAGGACCATAAAATGGTTTCGTAGTTTAGAGGTCAACAAATCAGTCTCAAAAATTTTGGAAAAGTTAACAGGACGAACAAGACTTACGGTTCGTGGTTCAAACCATGGCCCATAATCGGGGCTTTGTAGGTTGATTTCGGCAGTTTTTAATGAATATCAGCTTTTTCATTTCCACAATTTCTATTCCTAAACTAAGTCATTTTGGGATCTAAAGAGGCCAAAATCAACCCTTAAAATACATAGGACCCCTATTCAATCCCTCATTCTTCCACTCTTAATTTTCCTAAGGCATTACTTTCTCCAGAAAAAGGTCAAGGCAAGCTAGAATTTTTAAGGTTCTCCTCAAAGGCTTCATGTTTGTTTTATCTCAAGTTTACCAAGGTATGTGAGTATGATTTATGGGTATCCTTCCACCTATAAAGTCCTCCATAATATATTTTACCTTTTCTTTAAGTTCCTTCAAGTTAATATGCATGCTTATGATGATTTCATGAAATATTATGTTATTAAATGACTTCAATGATATCCTATGACAATTTACTAAGTATTTACATGTATTTAAGCTATTGATGATGAATCCAATGATGAGTTTTATTGGGAAAGAAGTGTGGGATATTTTGCATGTTTTAATAGGCATACTATCATGATTTATGCATGGTTTTGTGATTTATGATTATTCCATTCAAAAGCCTAGCCTACCGAGTTTAAAGTAAAGTTTTACATGATTTATGATAATGATCAGGGCATTAAACTAAAGTTTTAAAGTTATGATTTATCAAAGATGTAATCATGTTGACAATTGTCTCAAAGATATTTAAGAAGGTCCCCAAGATGAAGGACAATACTCACTTGGTAGTTCCTAAGTTCAAGATACTCTAATGATTTACTACTTATGATTCGAAGTTATGTATTAAAGATTCTGTGGGATGCCTTAGCACCGAATATGACATTGAGGTGGGGTTCGATAAGGGAACATTAGTAGCAACCTTTGTCTCATTAACTATGTGCCACTATAGAAACCCTTGTAGGCTAGGCTAGTGGATTCACGTAGGCCATTTATGTTATAAAGATGCATTCTAAGTTGATGGAGTTTCCCTCAGCAAGTGGTCTCCCCGTGCCAACACAGGGGGTTATATTGGATTTCATGTAGTAACTCACATGGTCTTATATATCGGTTAAGGTCTTCTCGCACAGGTTTATGACTCTATGATATGATTCCACTACATGTGATCTTTTATGCATTTACTCTAATTCATGTTGAGCGATATTTCTTGTTCATGCTTAAGCTTATATTGGGTTTCTTGACTACTTCATACATATATGTTTTACTTATAAATGGTGGCATTATAATTTCATGCATTACATTGCATCTCACATACTTAGTACATTCCAAAAGTACTAACACATATTTTTCCTGCATAATTTAACCATGTAGGGACAGGTACTCCTCCACTGGCTTGTGGTTAGTTTTTGGCGTTCAAGAGTAGTAATTTCATTGTGGCAAGCCCTTAGTTTGGGACTCTATCATTTTCCATTCTAGCTTGTATTTTATTTTGAGATGATGTATATGTGCCTTTTTGAGGCTTTTATATTCTATGTTGTCTTTGTATGAAGTTTTTTCTATTTGATGAAAACTGACCATTACCGGTTCCGTCCATCGATGTGTTAGTTGGTATGCTTTATGGATAAAATATGTTAGTTATTCATGCTTTTTAATGTTGCTTTATTGTATTAAAATGAGCATAGACCCTTTCTCATTTTAATTCTGCATTTCCTTATATTTAATGCCTATGAATTCTTAGATATTTAGGATAGTTTGGGTGAGGTGCCCTCAGGTATCTCATTCGCCATGTGACGACTAGGCCCCTAGGTCAGGTCATTACAGTAGCAAAAGGGAAAATATAACCTAAATAAACATTGTCTGAATATATCAAGCTGGAAAGGAAGATGGGTGTTATCCCCAAACCAGAAGATTCACCAAATCAACTAGTCTTAACACCCACAACTAGCCATGTGCCAGAAGAGGAGGAACACCAGTCCCTACATGGTGATATCATATGGGATGCAATGCAACACAAAAATCATATATCATAATAGGCAATATGCATAATCATAACAGGGATATAAAGCTCAAAATGATGAATGATCAATGCATCATTTAAATCATGATTTGAAGTAACATAATCATTATAAAACATCATTTCTATATCTATGTGGGAGAAGATCATAATTGACATTTAAGACTATGCAAGCTACTATATGAAATCCAACACAACTCTTCTGTGTTGGCACGGGGATACTACTTGTTAGGTAGAACTTCATCAACTTATGCATGCATATTCTTTAACTATAACTTTGTTATTGTAGATCCACTAGCCTTAGCCTACAAGGGCTCCTATTGGTGGCACATAGTTAATGGGATAAAAGGTTGCTACAAGGATTCCCTTACCAAACCCTACCTCAAGCCCCATCCGGTGCTAAATCAAGTCTAATGGAATAATTTAAAACATAATCATAATCATACATTCATAAGCTTTAAACATGTCATCATCATATAAGGAGTAGCTCATTTAACTTAGAAATCCCTTCAAGTGAGGATTGTCCTTTCATAAGAGGGTCCATCTTTGGTGAGAATTTGTCATAACTCAGGTCTAGGGCCTAGCCGTGACACAGAGAATGTGACACCCGAAGGTATCCCATCTAATCCTCGTGTACATATTGTAAGTATACATAATGTAAAACAAGCATACATAAGAGAATAAGCAAGCAGAACATATCATAAAAGAAATGCCATAGTTTTCCTTAGGGAAAATTACATCAATACATAGTGTCCAAAGCATGCCTCTACATCAAAAGATCTTGATGGGGTCTAGAAAATTAGGGATGGGGGCTCGACCTAAGGGATCCTTAAGTAAAGTCTCTTTTCTCCTAACTATGTGCTAGCATAGGTTCATGTTTTGGGGAATAATTATGTTATGAAAATCCTTCTAAAAAGGCTAGGCCATAAGGAAAGTGGCTATCACCCTGAAAAGATCAGGTTGTAAGGTGTGCTATGGGCTACCTTTGTCAAGTAGTCTACACTCATCTTGATGCAGAGGCTATGCATCAGGAGATTCATGTTATGGCTCGCATGGTCTTAGATATTGGTTATGGTCTCATCCCCGCTATGATAAGTATTATGACATTCATGCAACATGGATTTCAAGGCATATTGATATTATAATCTTTCCTATGTACTTCTTTCTATATATGTACCCTTGTCATCTAACATTGATTGCAGGTTAATATGTTCATAAGTATTTGCATGCCCGCATACTTAGTACATTCAAACGTACTAACACATACTTTTTCCTACATGATATAACTATATAGGGACCAAAGATCATCTTTATCCACCTCTTGACGATGAGGTTGTTTGAGAAAAAATTGCTTGTGGTAAGTCCTTGCGTCCAAGGACAAGCCACCTTCTATCTACCTATTATGTTATGACTTTCTTATGTCTTTAATTTGAGGGTGATCCCAAGACATGTCTTAGCCCCCATCCTATTCTATGAACTAGAGGCATTATTGTACATAAGATAAACTCTATTTATAGGCTTGGTATGTGTGATGCTTATTGTTTATGTAGATTATGTTTATGTCTATCTCATGATGTTGATGTTATAATGATACGATTATGATATTATATGGAAATATGGAAAGTCCTAAGACCCTTCTATCCCCATAGCGTGAGTCATACTTACCCTCCCTTTAGAACTTAATTGCTATTTGCTATGTGAATTCATGCAACTCTCATTCCCGATGGCATCCCCATAATTTGAGTCCAAAGCCCCGTTTCCCTTAAAACTATATGTTTGTTGTTTAATTACGCGCTTCCAAATTGATGATGTGTATATGGATGCTATGAGGCTTGTTTGGGGACTCTCGGGTTCCCATTCGCCATGAAACTCCTAGGGTCCTAAGCTCGAGTCATGACAAGCTTAGTATTAGAGCATTAAGGTTTTAAAATGATCCTTGGCATCTAACATGCCACGTTAAGTAGAGAACTATTGATGGGTGTGAAATGTACCTTACCTATGAGTAGGGGCTATGATGGAGTTTTAGGAAATGTCTCACTTCTTCACTATTTATGTCGTGCTATGAAACGTGTCTTAAAGCTTCTTAACTTTGACGATATACTTGATACTCTTTTAGAAAATGCCTCCAAGAAGAGCCCTTCTACCAAGATAGGCCCCAGTTAATAAGGACCAAGTCCCTCAAGAGCCTATGGGGAAACTAGTTACTCATGATGAGTTCTGTACTGCCATTGCCACGCTAGCTCAAGTGGTAACCAACCAGGCTAGGTAGGATAATCCTCCTCCTCATGTCCCCACTTCGGTTGCTAGAGTGAGAGATTTTACCCAGATGAACCCTTTAGAGTTCTATTGGTCAAAAACTGATGAGGACGCCCAAGACTTCATTAATGAACTCTCTAAGGTATCGACGGTTATAGGGGTGACTTCAGAGGAGAAAGCTAAACTAGTTGCTTATCAGTTAAAGGATGTGGCTCAAGTATGGTACACTCAATGGGTGATGGAGAGGGTTGGTGACAATGAGGTTGGTTGGGAAGAGTTTAAGTTTGCTTTTCTGGACCATTTATTCCCTCTTGAGGTTAGGGAGGTCAAAATAATAGAATTTATTAACCTCAAGTAGGGTGGTATAAGTATGAGGGAATATGCCCTTAAATTTACGAAGCTCTCAAAGTATTCTCTCATGCTGGGGGTTGATCTCGTGCAAGAATGAAAAAAATTATTTTTGGGATATGTTATTTGGTTGTGAAAGAATGTCATACGAGTATGATTATTTGGGAGATGAACATTTCTAAGCTTATGACTTATGTTGAACAGATTGAAGGGGAGAAGTCCAAATTAAAGAGAGAAAGGTGAATGATTCTAAGAGAGTCGTTATGATGGTGGGTTCTCCAACTTTAGTAGTGGTGGTGGAAATGGTCGCTTCCAACAGGGCCAAGGTTCAAATGCAAGGGTATCCAATAGTATAGTGCATCCTCTTAAAGCACAGGTTGGAGGTGGACCATTACCTCCTCGGTGTGACAGTGTGGAAGGAATCACTAGGGTGTTTGTTTAAAGGTCGCGGGTGCTTTCTTTGGATGTGGTTATATGGTCCACAAAGTTGCTGACTACTCTAAAGCTCATAAGAAAGGTTAGGGTCAAGTATTTCAGGGTGATTAAGTCCAGCTAAGAGTTCCACAATATAGTGCTCCTAGAAATAATAGGTTTTATGCCTTGCATGCTCGACAAGAGGTAGAAGAGACTCCAAATGTGGTGACTGGTATGTTGAAAGCCTTTGATATGATGCTTATGGTTTTCTTGATTGAGGTGTAAATTTATCCTTTGTTACTCCTCTTTTGGATGTTAAGTTTAGTTTGAGTCTTGAAATCTTAAGGGAGCCCTTTTCAGTCTATACTCCCATGGGTGAGTTTATTATTGTTCAAAGAGTTTATCGAGTTTGTCCTATTTCGGTCTTGCATAAGGTCCTTCCTTGTGATCTTGTAGAACTTGATATGTTTGATTTTGATATTATTCTTGGGATGGATTGGTTGCATGCTTCATATGCCTCTATTGACTGTAGAACCCAAAAGGTTAAGTTTCAATTTTTGAATGAGCCTATTCTTGAGTGGGAGGGTAGTTACTTCGCTTTTAAAGGTTGGTTTATTTCAAATCTCAAAGCTCAAAAAATGATTTCTAAAGGGTGCATCTATCATATTCTTAGGGTTAGAGATATGGAGTCTTAGTCACCTACTCTAGAGTCGATTTTGGTTGTTAATGAGTTTCTAGATGTGTTTATCAATGATTTGCTTGGTATTCCTCTCGAAAGGGAAGTAGATTTAGGCATAGATCTCCTTCCAGATACTCAACCTATTTCTATTCCTTTTTATTATATGGCATCGACAGAATTGAAGGAGTTGAAGGACCAGTTAAAGGATCTATTGGAGAAGAGCTTTATTAGGCCAAGTATTTTTCCTTTGGGTTCTCCTGTGTTATTCGTGAGAAAGAAGGATGGATCGCTCGAGATAAGTATTGACTATCAACAATTGAATAAAGTGACCATTAAGAATAAGTATTTGTTTCCTAGGATCGACGACTTGTTTGATCAACTTCAAGGAGCTACTTATTTCTCAAAGATTGACCTTCATTGTGGTTACCATCAGTTGAAGGTAAGAGAGTGTGATATTTCCAAAACTACTTTCCAAACTAGATATGGGCATTTTGAATTGTGGTGATGTCATTTAGGTTGACCAATGCACTAGTCGTGTTTATGGATCTCATGAATAGGGTGTTCAAGCCTATCCTAGACAATTTTGTGGTTGTTTTCATCGATGATATTCTAATTTATTCCAGAAGTGAGTGGGAGCATATGGATCACTTGAGGTTGGTTCTTCAGACTTTGAGGGAGAAATAATTGTTTGCCAAGTTCAATAAATATTAATTTTGGTTTGGTGAAGTGGCTTTTTTGGGCCATGTATTATCTGGTGATGGATTTAAGGTTAATCCAAAAATAAATTGCTCCTTTTAATATTTGGAGTTTTCTTGGGTTGGCTGGTTACTATAAGAGGTTTGTTGAGTTGTTCTCATCCATTGCATCTTCATTGACTAAGTTAACTCAAAAGAGGCTAGGTTTATATGGTCGGATGAGAGTGAGAAGAGTTTTTAGACTTTGAAGGATCAACTTACATCGACTCCTATTTTGACTCTATCGGATAGCTTAGATGGGTTTGTGGTGTATTGTGATGCTTCTCGGATTGGGTTGGGTTGTGTTTTCATGCAACATGGTAAAGTGATAGCTTATGCACCAAGGTAATTGAAGGTGCATGAATAAAATTACCCGACTCATGATCTTGAGTTTGCGGCCATGGTGTTTGCGTTGAAGATTTGGAGACATTATTTATATGGGGTTCATGTTGATGTTTTCACCAATCACAAGAGTTTTAAAATATGTGTTCACCTAAAAAGATCTTAACTTAATATAAAGAAGGCGGTTTGAACTTTTTAAAGAATACGACATGAGTGTTCAATATCATCCCGGCAAGGCAAATATTGTAGCCAATGCTCGTAGTAGGTTGTCTATGGGTAGTGTGGGTCATGTTGATATAGGACTATGGTGCTCTTGTACCAGACCCCTAGAAAACTTTTTAAGTCCGCTTCATTAATGGTTCTTTCATAATTTTTGTTTATTTTAAAGGTCTTTTAGGACCTTGGTACCTATCCAAAGCCTCTAAATCAAATTATACTCACTCTTTACACTCATTCACTCTTATTATACACTCAAGCCTTAAAATTCAAATCCTAAAACTCTCTCTTCAAATTTTGTGTTGGGGATTCAAGCTAGGATTTCAAGAGGGCTTCCAATTAAAGTCAATTCCATCCTAATTTTCTCTTGACTCCACGCTTACGCTTAGCACACACCCCTACTTGGAGGTTTTGAAGCGGTTGTACTCAAGTATTTAACCTAACATGGGTTAGGATCGTTCCCACGAGGAATATGGTAGACTCCGGATTAGCACACTTCTGTAACATGAATTAATATACTCTAATATCTCCCAGAAATAGAAAACAAAAAATAAATATGACGAAGGGGGAATTTACAATTAAAATAAATTCTAAATTACAATAGCAAGTGTTTGAAATTAGAAGTGAAATGAACTAGGGCGACATGTTACCCATGACTCCCTAACTAAGTGTTCTTGAATACTTGCGACTCCTTTCTGGTGTGTAGGTGTAGGATAGTAAGTTAAGTTCTTTTAAATCCTTGATCGGACATCTAGGTGAATTTTTTTAGATTACTGGATCGGTCTCTGTGATATGGCGATACTAACTCTTACTTTTTATCCCAGACCAAAACTACTACCCCTAGTAGCCTGGTTAGTTAAGAGAAATCGATCAACCTATGTTAATTAATTCTTTTCCTATTCATCACCTCCTGGATTGAGCAAGTGATACTAGGCGAGTTCTAACATAGGCCTTCCGTTAAAAATCAGTTAAAGTGAAGAAATTAATTAATACATCCTAACACCTTCAAGAATTTGCAAGTAATCTAATTTTTTTATCTTAGTTAGTTTTTCATGGTTTTCACAACCTTAGTTGTGGATTTAGCCACACATACTTGAGGTATGATCATAAATCATGTAAGAAGAATACATAATTAAATAACTTACGCAATAAGAATTGATGAACAAAATCTGAAATCTCAATGAAAATAATAGAATCACAAAATATTCTTCACAAACTCTCTAAAAGAATTGTATCTAATATTCTAAGATGTTCTATATTGATCTATATCTGATAAAAACCTAAAAACCTATTTATAGTACTTAAAATACAAAGCTGAAATGAAATAGGATAACTGTGCCGACATCGTCACGAGCACCTTTTATGGCTCATAAGAAAAGTCATGGCTTGTGAGTCGGGGTCTCGTGGAATGTGATTACAGCTATTGGAACCCTTCACAAAACCTCCTTCACGAGTCGTGTAGGATTCCACAACCCGTTAAGGGTTTCGTCTGAGCCACTTTCAATAACTCTTTACTTTCTACTTCTTCAATTCATGACCAAACTATACGACTCGTATGATGGTCTACGACTCATGCTTGGATCTCATAGAGTGAGACTCAATTTTCAACCCCTCACTGGAACAACAAACAAAACCCCTTCTACAACTCGTGGAATGACCCACGACCCATAGAGGGTCTCGTAAACTGCCAATTTCTTGCAAAATCTGTACTTTAAGCTCAAAACCACACCAACACTGAAATCCTACAAAAACAAACAAAACAAACATCAAATCAACTAATATCGCTTTGCGAAACGCACAAAATCCCAAGTTTTAACCATTAAAAATATTGTATTTTGGCAGCACATCATAATTCTTCTAGTTCTTGAAGGTATGTAGGATTGATTCAAGATTTTCTTCCAATTATGAAGACCCCAAATCTATTTCTTCAATTTCGTGATTCTAAGTCTATTTTGCAAATGGGTCTCTTAAATTAGTTTTAGTTTGTTGAAATTGAGTTATAAGTTGAACTTAATTATTGATTTTATGATGTATTTGGTCTTGTTATGATGATTTCCATAAATTTTATGAGAATTTAAAAATGCATGTCCCTTTAATTTATGAATCTATGCATGGGTAAATTCAAGTATACTTTAATTATTGATTTCTTCATGGATTTCATATGATTTCTTCTTGTTATGTTGTTTTAATAATGTTATCCTAATGCCCATGCTATTCCTTCATTATTCATGGAATATGCATGCATGAACAAGTATTTTCAGGAGATTTATGATGTGGGTTATTAGCCAATTATGATTATGACTATGATTTCAAGCAAATATGGTTATGACATGACATGTGATTACATAATGTCTATGATATGACTTTCAAACCTTATGAGTGAGGAACCACCAACATATACAAGTATGAATGAGCTACTCCGATGCATGTATTCATGAATTGATATATGATTTGACCTTTTGTCAAAAGTACACATGATTATGAAGTATATTTGACTTTTAAGCCTAAGTATGCATGATGAAGATTTGAAATGACTCATTATCCTATTTCAAGCATGTATATGTATCCCCGTAGGATGATGATATAACACCAAATGAGATTGGAGATGGGAACTCTACCTAAGGGGACCTTAAGTAAAGATTTATTCTCATAACTACGTGCTAGTGTAGGATCATATTTATGCCCCTTTAAGGGATGATTATGTTATGAAATTTTTTTTGAAAAAGGTGGGTCGTAAGGAAGGTGGCCATCACACCGAAAAGATTGAGTCGTAAGGTGTGGTGTTGGCTACCTTTTGCAAGTAGTCCACTCTCAACTCGGTGCAGAGGCTATGCGTCGGGAGAGTTATGTTATGGATTGCATGGTCTTAGATGTCTGTTATGGTTCTATCCCCGCTATGTTAAGTATTATGACATTCATGCATCATGGATTTCAAGGAATATTGATATTATAATCTTTCTTATAAACCTTTGATCTAGTGAATAGCTAAATGTCATCATGGAACTTGATCCGTCTCTGTGATGTGACATTACTAACCCTTAATTTTTATTCCAGTACAACCTCTTCTTAATCTAGTTCGGTTGATTAGACGAGAACATCTCAATCGAATCCTGTTAATTATCTCTTTTTCTATTCATTACTTCCTTGATTCGACAAGTAACACTAGGCGAGTTCTAACGTAGACCTCTGTTAAAAAGCAATTAAAGTGAAGAGGATTGATTAATATAACCTAACACACCTTCCAAGAATTACACAATATTTGATTTTATCTTGTTAGTTCCACATGGTTCCCACAACACTAGTTATGGATTTAGCTAAGCATGATCAGTATAAATGCAGGAATTATGAAGTAGAGTAACATAATTGAGTACTTACATAGTTGAATTAAGAATATGAAATTTAAATCTTCAATTAGAATCACAAGGTTGAATTAAGAACATACAATAATATTTTTTCACTCAAAATATAATAAATCCTAAGTGTATTCTCTAAAACCTTTTGTTCAGACTTCGTGAATCCTGTCTCTCCTTATGAAAAATAACCTAAAAATCTATTTATAATATGTAAAATATAAAACCAAAATGAAATAGAAAAACTGTGTTGGCACACTCTACGGGAAGGTTCACAGCTCGTGCATCAATCTATAACTCGTGTGTCGGGGTTTCATGGACTACAACTGGATTCTAGAGACTACTTCTATGAGACCTTTCCACAGGCTGTGTAAGATTCTACAGCCCGTGGGGGTTTTGTCTCATGACTTTTCAAAACTTCTCTACTTTCTGATCCTCAAGGCATGACTGCACTCTACGACTCATGGATTGATCTACGACTCGTCTGCTTCCTTTGTATTTAACTCAGAAATTCACCCCTCACTAAAAATTGCTACGAGACCCCATCTACTGCTCATGAACTATTCCACGAACCGTAAAGGGTTCTGTGGATCATCAAGAATTTTTGCTTTAGCATACTTTGCCCAAAAACTCTGTCAACACTGAAATCCTACAAAACAAACACATCAAATCTACTAACATCGCTTTGAGAACACACAAAATTCCAAGTTTTAAGCATCAAAAGTGTTGCATTTTGGCAACATATCAACACTCTTAACTTAAAATTGTTGCTTGTACTTAAAAGACAGACTCAATCTATATAAGAAGTATAGAGACACATAGACCTCAACCTAATGACACCGACTTTATCACAATCCAACACAAATACCCACACCTCTTTTCAAATACATATCAAATAACTATCCAGCAAATCAATGCACCAAACAGTGCAACTATGATAAGTTATGCAACCATAAATAAGCAATAATAACTGACTTAGTTAGATATCAATAATGCAATGCAAGTGACCTTACAAAAACAAGTCACATTCCTTACTTCAGATGATATTTTCAAATTTAGTACTTGGGACAATACTACAACACTCATTTTAATACTCAAATGCTATGACCAATACCATAGGTGTTCCTCTATACTCACGACTAATGCCTTCGACTAGTTGGACTAGGATCACTTTAGGACTTTCTAGGCTTATAAAGTAGGCTCAGGAGACTTTGGTGGGATATTTTAGGAACTTGGTGATTAGTAGCCCTCCTTAACATTGTGTTTTTCTACATTTTTGCCCTACCAACCTAACTTTTTCTCATTCCCCTTTTTCTTCCTTTTCTAAGATTTTTAGGGTGCTTTGTTCTCATTCTGCACAATGCCTTTATTATTATTTTTTCTTATTTAGCACACTAATTAGACATTTTTTTATTTTTCTCACACCCTTTAACATATTTTCCTCTCCTTTTTCTGTATCTCTAGTTTTCCCCTCTTTACATGACTTTCCTATCACCAGTCACCCTCAACTTAGGCTTTTGGCCTGAGTTAAGGTGCAAAATATCCATCCTCAGAACCATGACCATTCTTTTGGTAGCCACCCTCAACTTAAGTTTTTACTTCAGTCGAGGTGCATAATGTTCAAGGAAGGAACAGGGCCAAGTTTAGGACTTATCATTTATCAAGGCAAGGTTACTAAGGTATTTACAAAAAAAGAGGTCAATTTCAGGCTCAAACACAGGGATCAAGAGATATATAACACATTTGGTCGGTTATTTAGGCTATGTGGACTATTAAGGACAACGACCTAAGATCCTTTCCTAACCAACTAATTTTCAGTATAAAAAAGAGTAACAACACAAGTTTTGAATTGTAACATAGTACTGAATCATGCAATTTAAGCTAACTCACACATGGCACTACATACATGTCAACACAAACTATTCAGATTATGTTTTTTATCACAATTTAGTCTAACTTATTAGAACAAGCACTGTCAAATAACTAATCATGCATGGTTGCTATTAAGACTAACTAATCAAAATTTTCTGGTGGATATCATTGTTCAACAAAAACATAATTATGCCATATATATAGGTATTGTATGCTACTAATACTACCTAAACATCCTAAACTTACTGGTTCAATAGAAAATAAATATCCGCAGGGAAAAAGAGTACAAACAAGAAAACCCTTGGGATAAAAAATTGGGATAGTTATAGGCCAAGGCTACTCAGATTTCACTGAGGCCTACAACTACCCACACCCCACTGAAAGTGATTTAACATGTGATCCTAATGGTCCGACCCTATTTAGAATATATATTGTCATCAATAATTTCCATAAGTCCCACGTCATATTTTCAATCAATTGTTATTCAACTCGTGAGCATGCGACTCTATTTAAGCATGATTCGGCTACCCATACCACTTTCCGGCTAACAAGTTCAATAATAAACATAGTCAATCATACCACATTCTCGAATTAGTTCCAAATTTAAAAATCAGCTAGCTCGACACATAGTATAAATGCCCTACGCATCATGTATCAACCAACATCAATATTAAAATCAATAAATTTAGGTTTATAGAACTAAAAACTTACCAAAAATAATGAGAATTTGATTGAAATAGATGGAGAAATAAAAAAGAGAGCTGGAACCCTAGCTTTTTGGGCTCACCAGAGATTGGCCAAAAATTTCACCAGAACAGTGGTGGTTATGCCAGATTTTGGTCGGACCAAGGTCGGAGGTAGGGGTTAGGGTTATTTTTGGAATCAAATTGGGATAGATATGGTTAAATTTTATTTTGAACCCATATATATGTTGATCGGGTCGATTTATAAGAACTAGGGTCGGCTCTATGAGACCTTAATTTTGAGTCGTAGAATGTTCTACAGCTCGTAGATTGTGGTCTCGTAAGGGCCTGAAACCCTAACTTGAGGTTTGGGCTCTATGCCCACTGGTACAAGTCATATAATAAAATATGACCCATAGGAAGATTTTGTAGAACACCCTCAGCACTTAGTAAGACACCAGAAAACTTACCTGGGGTCTACAAGCCCCATTCACGGCCAGTAATTTATTCTACGGACTGTAAAGTTGGCTCATGGACTGAAGTGCATATATTTTTGTTCACTAGAATATTCTACGAGCTGGTTTATGGGTCGTACAATAATGTACAAGCCGTATAATCAATCGTAGAAACTCTCTTCCTTGTCTTTTCAGCCAAAAAATGGTTGGCTTGGTCTTGCACCTATAGAACCTGCAAAAAACACATTGTAACCCTATATGTCACCAGTTCAATGTCCACATATTACAACTACAAAGCAAAAAATCAAACTAGCTAGAGGTCCAAAAGCAAAAAACAAAACAACACTACTATTATTACCAGTATCTTGGGTTGCCTCCCAAGTAACGCCTGATTTATTATAGCGAAACAATTTGGACCATCTGATTACTCAGACTCCATCAATGGCCCAAACCTCCATCTTTAGCTCATTTGGCTGCTTCATTGACTGACAGACATTGAAGATGACTTCTTCATCTTTCAATCTAAACTTGAGTTGGCCTGATTCCATGTCCACCAAATCTCGCCCAGTGGCTAGGAAAGGTCTTCCCAAGATGATTGGGATTTTGAAGTCAACCTCTCAATCTAGGATCACAAAATCATTAGGGAATATGAATTTGTCCACTTTGACGAGGACATCATACAGTATCCCCAAAGACTTCTTCATCGTGCAGACCACCATCAACATTGTCATGTTCGTCGAGGTAGGGGCTACCAAACTAAGTTTCTTGAAGATCACAAGGGGAATCAAATTTATGCTGGCATCGAGATCACACAATGCCCTTGCAAACTTCACATCACTTATGGTGCAAGGAATGGTGAATGCTCCTGGGTCTTCTCATTTCTGCACCAAGGACCTAGTTGAAATCACACTGCAATGTTGGAGCTCTTGTGAGAGCTCCTGACTCACAATACTCTTCTTTGTAACCAGATCTATCATAAACTTTGCGTACCCAAACATTTCCTCCAATTCTTCAATTAACGAGATATTTATAGAGAGTTTCTTCAACATAGAGAGAAAATGTTTAAACTTGTCTCCTCCTTTTTTTTCTTTAGTCTTTGAGGGAAGGGAGGAGGAGGTTGAGGAATGAGTCTCAACTACTTTAGCACTACATTGCTTTCCTCGTTCTCTACACGATTATCTCCAGTCTCAGTCTTCCTGATCATAACACTCTCATTATGAACATCACCATCATCCAATGGCATTTGAGGATCAATGATCTACATTTCACTGCGAGTTTTTATTGCTATACACTGCCCCTCATTCTTAAGATTTTGCACTATGTTATTGGGCACCGTACCTTTCTGGCGTTGGTTTAACTAAGTCAATATCTGGCCAAACTAGTGTTCCAGCTGCTTAATCGCCATAGAGTCAGACTTAATCTTCTGGTAGATGTTGGAGATATCATACTTTATACCCTTTAGTGTCTCATCCTTTGCATAGGCATTCTTCAACAAACGTTCAAATATCTCCGCAATGCGAGAGGAGCCAACTCTAGAATTCTGATTATGAGGTAGAATATATGGACCATTTCAGAAACCATCTCTGTAACCCCATTCAGCATCTCTGTTTGATCCACTATTTCTATCATAATAGCCTCCTCTATTGTTAACTCTGAAGGCTCCATCTCTCCCAAAGTTCTAACCTTGGTTCCCTTGACTTTGGTGCTAATAGTCCTGATTGGACCTTTGGGCATTGGTCCGAAAACCTGCCATCTGATCAATAACAAAACATGTGTCCTCCTCATAATAAGGCTCATCGTACATGGGTACACGTGGAGGTTGATGAGCTATAACATTCACTCGTTCCAGATTCTGCCTCATTAATATCTCCACATTAGTATTAATCTACGCAAGTTCCTGCATCACTTTCTTGCTTGCTTGTGTTTGCGACAAACTAGTTCTAACCGAGAACGAACTCCTCGTAGTAGATTTATCCCTCGTTTCCAATGTACAGTTTGTTTTGACCACTCTTTTAAGCCTTTCAACAATCTCCTAGAATGGATAATCTATAAATGATCCCCCCATAATAGTATCAACAACTGCTTGGCCATTTTCATCAAGGGTTTTATAGAAGATCTCAACCAGGGCTTCATCAACAATCTTGTGGTCAGGGACACATCTCAAATATTTAGTGAACCTCTTCCACATGGCACCAATTAAATCACCAGGTATTTTCTCGAAGTTGTTAATCTTTGACTTCAGCTTTAGCTTTTTTGAGATGGGGAAGAACCTCTCTAAAAAGGTCTTCTACAATTTTTCCCAACTAGTGATCGAACTCTGTGGAGCTTCAATAACCAGAATATTGCATTACCTGTAAGAGAAAGTGGGAAAACATGGATCCCAATAACAGCCATGGATAAATTTTTGTTCCTCATCATACTCTTTCAGATGAACACAATATTATGTGGATGGTTATGAGGATCCTCTGATTGTAGACCCTCAAACAACCCACGATTCTACAACATTTAGAGCAATCCACTCAAAACAATGAACTTTGTGTCATCCGATAGTGGGGGTAACACAATAGCTCTCATAACGTCCATCGCCATAGGGTCAAGCCTATATTGGTTCCATTGATTAGTTGTGGCTTGCAGACCTTATGGTTGTGTATTTAGCAGATGTGGGTTTTCATCATTTGGGTTAAGTTCTACATTTACCGCATCACCAAAAACATTGTTTGCATTATCTTGGGCCATCCTCTTTAGTGTTCTTTGGGTCTCTGGGTCAAATGGAGTCAATGGATTGCCTCGGCTCCGAGTGTTATGCATACACTACACCTGCACACAAAAGTAAAAATAACAAAATGTAAAATTAGAGAAATAAGGATTAGTCCCCTAAAATCACTTGAATTAACCAAGTCTAGCCATATTCCCCGACAATAGAGCCAAAATACTTGATGTAGCTCAAGCCACACCTCTTTTTTGAGGTAATACGGTCACTGTCAAGTAAATAACCTAATCGAGGATAGGGTTGATCCCTCAGAGAATATGGTAGACTCAAGAATTAATTCAATGTAAGTAAATATGACTAACCTACTTATCTCTCAAGAAAAGGGTTTTTTTGTATAATTAAATTAACTAAGCTAAACTAATGCAGGTGTTGAGAATTTAATAGAAGAGCTAATTAGGGTAATGTGTTCCCCATGAATACCTAACTTGGTATTATCGGATAAATACAACCTTTTCCAGTGTGTAGGTATAGGACAGTAAGCTAGGTTCACTTAAATATTTGATCCAATGAATAGGTAAATTTTATCATGGAACTTGATCTGTCTCCATGATGTGACAATACTAACCCTTAATTTTTATTCCACTACAACCTCCCCTTAATCCAGTTCGATTGATTAGACGAGAATAGTTGAATTAAGAATATGAAATCCAAATCTTCAATTAGAATCACAAGGTCGAATTAAGAACACACAATAATGTTTTTCCACTCAAAATATGATAAATCCTACGTGTATTCTATAAAACCTTTTGTTTAGACTTTGTGCCTCCTGTCTCTCCTTATGAAAAATAACCTAAAAACCTATTTATAATGTGCAAAATATAAAACCAAAATGGAATAGGAAAACTGTGTCGGCATACTCTATGGCCAGGTTCACGACTCGTGCATCAATCTACGACCCGTATGTCAGGTTTCGTGGACTACAACGAGATTCTAGAGACTACTTTTATGAGACCTTTCCATGGGTTGTGTAAGATTCTACGACCCATGGGGGGTTTCATCTGATGACTTTTCAGAACTTTTCCACTTTCTGATCCTTAGGGTACGACCACACTCTACATCTCGTCTACTTCTTTCATAGAGTTTAACTCAGAAATTGACCCCTCACTAAAAATTTCTACGAGACCCAATCTATGGCTTGTGAACTATTTCACGACCTGTAAAGGATTCTGTGGATCATCTAAAATTGTTGCTTTAACGTACTTTGCCCAAAAACCATGACAATACTGAAATCCTACAAAACAAACAAACAACACATCAAATCTACTAACATTGCTTTGAGAACACACAAAATTACAAGTTTTAAGCATCAAAAGTGCTATATTTTGGTTATACATCAAACATCATATAAACTCTATGGATAAGCTTGTTATGTGTGATGCTTATTATTTAAGGAGACTTTGTTTATGTCCATCTCATGATGTTGATGCTATGCTGATATGATTATGCTAAGATGTGAAAATGTCGAAAGACCTAAGACCCTTCTATCCCCAGAGAGTGAGTCATACTTAACTGGCCTTTAGAACTTAATTGTTATTTGCTATGGGAATTCATGCAACTCCCATTCCAAATGACATCCCCATAGCTAGAATTCAAATCCCAATTTTCCTTAGAACTATATGCTTGTTGTTTAATTATGTGCTTCCAAACCGATGATGTGCATGTGGATGCTATGAGGCTTGTTTGTGGACTCTTGGGTTCCTATTTATCATGTCACTCCTAGGGCCCTAGATCTGGGTCTCGCCAAGCTTGGTATCAGAGAACTAAGGTTTTAAAATAATCCTTGGAGTCTAATATGCAGCATCAAGTAGAGTCATATTCATGGATGTGAAGTGCACCATACCTATGAGTAGGGGGATATGATAGTCTTTTAGGAAATGTCTCACTTCTTCACAGTTTATGTCGAGCTATGAAATATGTCTTAACGCTTCCTAACTTTGATAATGTCCTTGATACTCCTTATAAAGATGCCTCCAAGAAGAGTCCCTCTACCAAGATAGGTCCTAGTTAATAAGAACAAAGTCCCTCAAGAGCCTGTTGGGGAACCAATTACTCATGATGAGTTGCAGACTACCATTTCCATGCTAGCTCACGTGGTGACCAACCAGGCTAGGCAGGATAATCCTCCTCCTCATGCCCCCACTCCGGCTGCTAGAGTGAGAGATTTTATCCAAATTAATCCTCCGAAGTTCTATGGGTCAAAAGTTGATGAGGATGCTAAAGACTTCATTGATGAACTCTCTAAGGTGTTGACTGTTATGAGGGTGAATTCAGAGGATAAAGCTAAACTATCCACTTATCAGTTGAAGGATATGGCTTAAGTATGGTACACTCATTGGGTAATGGAGAGGTTTGGTGATAATGGGCTTGGTTTGGAAGAGTTTAAGTTTGCTTTTCTGGACCGGTCTTACCTCTTGCACTTAGAGAAGTTAAAGTGAGTAAATTTATCAACCTTAAGTAGGGTGGTATTAGTGTGAGGGAATATGCCCTCAAATTCACAAAGCTCTCAAAGTATGCCCTTATGCTGGTGGCTGACCCCATGTAAGAATGCACAAATTTATTTTTGAGATCTCTAATTTGGTTGTGAAATAATGTTGTACGGCTATGCTTAATTAGAGGATGGAAATTTCTAGGGTTATGACTTATGCTGAACAGATTGAAGTGGAGAAGCTCAAGGAGAGGAGGGTGAATGATTTCAAGAGAGCCCGTTATGATGGTGGGTTCTCCAACTCTAGGAATGGTGGTGGAAATGGTCACTTCTAAAAGAGCCAAGGTTCAAATGCAAAGGTATCCAATAGTATAGTGCATCCTCCTAAAGCACAGGTTAGAGGTGGACCATTACCTCATCGCTGTGACAGTTGTGGAAGGAATCACTCAGGTGTTTGTTTAAGGGCCACAAGTGCTTTCTTTGGATGTGGTGATATAGGCCACAGAGTTGGTGAATACCCTAAAGATCCTAAGAAGGTTTAGGGTCAAGTAGCTCAAGATTACCAAGTCCAGCCAAGAGTTCCATAAGGTGGTGCTCCCAGAAATAACAGGTTCTATGTTTTGCATGCTCGACAGAAGGTTGAAGACACTCCAAATGCGGTGACTGGTATGTTAAAAGTCTTTGATTTTGATGCTTATGCTTGATTTGGGTGAAAATTTATCTTTTGTAACTCCTCTTTTGGCTGCTAAATTTGGTTTGAGTCCTAAAATCTCGAGGGAGCCATTTTCAATCTATACTTCCATGGGTGTGCCTATTGTTGCCCAAAAGGTTTATCGGGGTTGTCCTATTTTAGTCGTATATAAGGTCCTTCCTTGTGATTTTGTAGAACTTGAGATTTTTTATTTTGATATTATTCATGGGATTGATTGTTGCATGCTCATATGCCTCTATTTACAGTAGAACCCGGAAGGTTAAGTTTCAATTTTCGAATGAGCCTATTATTGAGTGAGAGGGTAGTAACTCCACTTTTAAAGGTTAGTTTATTTTCTATCTCAAAGCATGAAAAATAATTTCTAAAGGGTGCATTTATCATTTTGTGAGGGTTATAAATGTGAATTATGAGTCACCTACTCTTGAGTTAGTTTTTATGGTTAATGAGTTTCTCGATGAGTTGCCCGGTATTCCTCCTAAAAGGGAAGAAGATTTTGGCATAGATCTTCTTTCGGATACTTAACCTATTTTCATTCCTCCTTATCGTATGACACTGATGGAGTTGATGGAGTTGAAGGACCAGTTGAAGGATCTATTGGAGAAGGGCTTCATTAGGCCAAGTATTTTTCCTTGGGCTACTCTTATTTTATTTCTGAGAAAGAAGGATGGATCGCTTTGGATGTGTATTGACTATTGATAATTGAATAAAGTGACAATCAAGAATAAGTATCCATGTTCCTAGGATCAACAACCTATTTGATCAACTTCAAGGAGCTACTTATTTCTCAAAGATTGACTTTCATTGTGGTTACCATCAATTGAAGGTAAGGAAGTGTGATATTCAAAAATTGCTTTCCAAACTAGATATGGGCATTTTGAATTTGTGGTGATGTCTTTTTGTTGACCAATTCTCCAACCATGTTTATGGATCTCATGAATATGGTGTTCAAGCCTTTCCTAGACAGTTTACTGGTTGTATTCATCGATGATGTTCTGATTTATTCTCGAAGTGAGCGGGGAGCATATGTATCACTTGAGGTTGGTTCTTTGGACTTTGAGGGAGAAGAAATTGTTTTCCATGTTCAGTAAATATGAGTTTTGGTTGGGTGAAGTGTCTTTTCTAGACTATATGATATATGGTGATGACATTAAAGTTTATCCAAAAAAGATCGAGGCTATGAAGAATTTGCCTAGACCGTTGACTCCTTCTGATATTTAAAGTTTTCTTTGGTTGGCTGGTTATTAGTAGAGGTTTATTGAGATTTTTTCATCCATTGCATCTCTATTGACTAAGTTAACTCAAAATAAGGTCAAGTTTATATGGTCGGATGAGTGTGAGAAAATTTTTCAGATTTTGAAGGATCAGCTTACATTTGCTCCTATTTTGACTTTACCAGATGGCTTAGATAGGTTTGTAGTGAATTATGATGCTTCTCGAAGTGGGTTGGGTTTTTTACCATGCAACATGGTAAAGTGATAGCTTATGCATCGAGGTAATTGAAGGTCCATGAACAAAATTACCCAATTCATGATCTTGAGTTGGCGGCCGTGGTGTTTTCCTTAAAGATTTAGAATATTATTTATATGGGGTTCATGTTGATATTTTCACCGATGATAAGATTTTACAATATGTGTTCACCAAAAGAGATCTTAACTTGAGACAAAGAAAATGGTTGGAACTTCATAAAGATTACGACATGAGTGTTCAATATCATCTGCGGCAAGGCAAATATTGTAGTTGATACTCTTAGTAGGTTGTCTATGGGTAGTGTGGGTCATGTTGATGGGGGAAAGAAAGAGAAGGTACAAGATGTTTAACGCTTGGCAAGATTGGGTGTTACATTGGCCGACTCTAATTATGGTGGCATTCATGTTTAAAATAGAGCTAAGTCTTCTATGGTTGTTGATGTCAAGGCAAAGTAAGACTTGAACCCATCGTTAGTTGAGTTGAAGAAGTTGATTGCCAAAAAAAAGATAAAGGTTTCTCCCAAGGGGGAGATGGTATGCTTCGGTATCAAGAGCGGTTATTTGTTCTGGATGTCGATAGTCTTAGAGGTGAGTGGTTCATCCTTGAAGAGCGAATTGGGGCTTAGATTCAGGCAGAAAGGAGTAGTTAATGGTCATATTCTTATACTATTCCTTGTTGGTCCAATGGATGGAGGAGACTAGGTCCAAATTTTTATTTATGTGAATGAGATTATCAAGCTGGATTCCATAAATTTGTGCAGCTTTAGTTGATGCAAAATTTACTATGAAATTATAAAGTTTTTTTTTTACAATATATCTTCTTTATCTATAGTTCATTGTTGCTTTTAAAAACCCTCATATATATTGTTTCATTATGGAGTACATGTCATAAGGAACTTTAAGGATGTATCTCAACAAGAATGAGCCTTATTCACTTTCCATAGAAACTATTTTGAGGTTAGCTCTCGATATATCACGAGGGATGATGTGTCTTCATTCACAAGGGGTGTTCCGTAGAGACCTCAAATCAAATAATTTACTTCTGAATGATGAAATGCATGTCAAGGTTGCAGATTTTAGGACCTTGACTGAGGTGAAGGATAGATCCTATTCTGGTCGATGTCATCACATTTTTCTTATAGAAATGTCATTTGACTACTTAGCAACAAAGTGAGGTAGCATGTAATTGCAAAAACTCACTTCTCTTTTTCTCAAGGAATTAATATGTTTTATGCTTCTACTGATTCTTATGTAGTCTTTCTAATTAAATTATGATTAATAAAAGCCAACTATGACAAGTTCTGGAAACATCCAAAGAAGAAAAATGGAATATGATTGAAAAAAACAAGCAAGAGTGTGATTCTAATTCTTCGAGTTCATTGATAGATTTAAGAGATTGTTTATGTTCTCTCATCAATAACATAGTTAGCCAAGTAGTTGGATGCTCGCAATTCAGCTTAACATTTTAGTTTTTTGTGTTTTTTTTTAATGTGAAGGATAATTTTGTTGTTGGTACGGATACAACATATACAACTTTAGAGCGGATAATGTCAGAGCTTTTTTGAGATATCCAAGAGCCATGAAGAAATTACAGATTGAAGTGCGAGGATTAGTCCAAGGAAAAACAAAGATAATAGAGGGTAATTTAGAAAATATGCAGTATTTCAAAGCAGTGATCAAAGAGACTCTCAGGCTTCATCCACCGGTTCCACTACTAATTCCTCGAGAATCAACGGATACATACAAATACTTGGCTACTCCTAATAATCGATTCAAGGTTGAGAGAATCAGAAGAAATAGAACAGTCTAAAACTTAGATTTTGAACATTCTAGGCTTCTTTAGATACATTAAGTGAAATATCATGTAATACCCCACAACTCTATTCATACAATTCAAACTTTTGCGTCGTAAGTATATAAGCTTGAACCAGTGATGCCTAGCATGTACCTATATTTTAAGGCTTATTCCGATATGTGCGAAGAGTATTAAAAGTGTATTAGGTTCATAAGAGACCCCTAGTACTTAGTCGAGTTCAAAACTTTTCTATAAATTGAGTTTCTAGTGTTGGATTATGCAAAGGTTAACTTTAAACGATCATAACTTTTAGCACACAAAGAATTAGGTGTCCTATGACCTACCAAATGAAAGCTCTTTGAATTAGCTTTCCAACTCAACTAGTTTCACCTTATTTGGAGTTTGAAGTCAAAAGTTATGGTTGTTTTACTGGAGACTATCTATTGCAGAGTTGTTCCACGAAACCCCTTACGAGTCATGGATTAGAGTACGACCCGTAAACTTAGGTTTCGTGGAAAAGTCCAAAAAATAAATTTTGAGCCCCGAACTTCACGAATCCATCTATGGGTCGTAAAGCCTTCTATGGATCATGGATAGGTCTCATGAAAAGTTCCAGTAGCTTTAAAAATGTGCCCAAAAGTTTACAAAAGTGTCCCACAAATCGTGGAACGTTCCACGAGTCGTAAGTGGACCCGTGGACGACTTTTGAGAACTTTTTCTAAAGGGTTATTTTGGTCTTTTCCTACCCTTTTAAAGCCTAGACTTGACCTTTTTACACCTATATAAGCCCCTAAACATATCTAATCAGACCTTTTATGTTCAAAACATATTCCAAGACTCTAAACAAGATTCTAAGAAGAGAAAAATTAGGGTTTTAAAAGAATCAAGTGTGTTCTTCTTCAAAATTCTAAATTTCTAGGTATGTAAGGCTACTCATAGCGTCGGATTGAGTTCATCCACACGCCTCATATGTTGATTTCCTTGTAATTGAGTTCGAGTAAAGTTTACCCTAATTCCTAAATTGATTTTCTTGAGTTGTCTATTGTCCTATTGAGTTTCTTTGTACATATCAAAAATATATGGATGATGTTTATGAGTTGGTATTTGATTGGGATGCATGTTCATGTCTTCATTCACATGAACCCTAATTGAGAACTATATGTGATTTTTATACATTATTTTAAATTGACATTTATGGTTATTTTGAATATTTAAAAAAGATGATTTTTGAACACCTTTTATTGAGTTTGCATGAACTGAGTTCTGATCATAAATAAGGAGTTGAGAAAGAGTCTTGATGAGATGATGTATGTTTTAATTAATTTTGATAAAACTTCATTTAGTTTACATGACATCTTGAGTACATGTTTTCACAACGATATAAATGATTTTCAAATTTAATTTTTTTATTGATGGGAGATGATGATGATGTTTTAAGATGAGTTTGATGTTTAAATCAAGGTCCAATAAAATTTGATGAGATAATTTTGAATAATATATTTACTTGATAAATATGAGTACATATTTTGGGAGTAGTATTGATCACCGAGTTGGGTAGAGTGAATTGACGGCTCAAAGCCCCAGAACTATGTTGCCTGCGTAGGATAGTCGTGCAGTTAACTCTAGCGACTCTTGTCCCAAAATGTTGGACACGGCTTGAGGATCTGAAAAGCAGTGATGAGTATCCTTAGCTTGACAAGTAATGGACGAGCGAGCAACAACGTCTTTTTCGTCGTACATAACCAACTATGGTGGTGTGAGTCTTGTTGGTTAGAGAAACTCCCTAACTTTGCATAATTCATTTGAATAAGTTGTATACTAGAGTTTCATTTTTAGGAACATTATTTTACTATACAATTTGCATGATTGGATCAACCCACGGGCACTCACACAGACCGTGGACTACCAAACGGTCCGTGGTCCAGTCCTTAGCCCAATTCTAGAACCTTGTTTCCAGCGTCCTTTCAGTTACGGGCAGTCTCACTGTTTTGGTCATAACTTTCTCATATGAACTCAAAATTGAGTGAAACTAGTTACGTTGCGAAGATAACCCAAAAAGCTTCAATTTGATATAGGTATCTCACACAGTTCATCCCATACCAAAAGTTATGATCTTTCAAAGTACACTGCCCAACCGACCCCATAACCTCACCAAATGATCCAGTTTGAATCCGGCCACTTAAAATCAACCCATGGCTACCAAAATTCAAACATGACCAGTTTATCACTAACCTTGACCAACCATTATGAAATTCAAAAAATTTTGGGTCGTTACATCATGTCTCCCTTGGGAACTTTCGTCCTCGAATGAGCTAAGACCAAGGCTTGAGGACGTCAATCAAACAAGAGACATTTTAACCATAACTCAAGAGGTCATGCATCATATCAAAAGTCTTTCAAAACTCATGCCAAAATATTATTTAAATCATTTTCGTGCTCATATATGCATGCAATGTCATGAAACTCAAGAAACAAAGAATTAGAACAAATAAAGGATAGAACCTAGTACCTTAGGCTTGAGTAGATTG
>JBCEWC010003928.1:0-28733 GCA_038996855.1 Solanum aculeatissimum | reverse complement strand
TGAATTTTTAGATATAGCTAAAACAAGTTTCCGGTAACTTTCGAAGCACATTTTTAGGAACTTTTTGGGTCATTTCATCATGGGCCGTGAAAGAGGTTTCAAAACAAAATCCAATGAAGGAGAAATTTTTTGAATAAGAATTTACGAACATGCAGACAAGCCGTAAAGTATTTCATGAGTCGTAGAGTTAAGGTCATACCCTCAAGATCAAAAAGTGAAGATGTATTAAAAAGACATTAGACGAAACGCTTCACAGGTCATAGATCTTTGTATGGCCCATAGATGGATCTCATAGAAGACCATTCCAATTTTGCAGAAGAAGACCACGGAACCCCGATCACAAATTGTGGAACAGTATGTGGCCTGTGGAAGTGCCCGTAGAGCTTGTTGACCCAGTTTTTCTATTTTGATCTGGCTTTATATTTTAGACATTATAAATAGGTTTTTAGGTTAATTTTTGAAAAGAAGTTGGAGATACTAGAGAGTTGGACAGTTTTTAGAGAGAGAATATCATAAAATCATGTGGAAAACAATATTTGGTGTTCTTTATTCATACTTGTGATTTCTATTGAAGAGTTTGGATTTCTTGTTCTTAAATACGTTCGTGTAAGTGCTTAATTATGCTATTCAATATCATGATTCTTACATCTACACTGATCATGAGTAGCTAAATCCATGACTAGAGTTGCGGAAACCATGAAGAACTAACAAAATAAAACCAAATAATTCATAATTCTTAGAAGATGGGCATACATGTATTAATTATTTCTCTTCATTTTAATTTCTTTTTAACTGCGGCCAATGTTAGAACTCGTCTAGTCTTACTGACTGGATCAAGGTATTGGATCAAGGAGAGGTTGTACTGGGATAATGTGAGACCCCGTGTTTCTCGTCTTCCATAATATACATAGTATGACATGTTGTATAAGGCATATATGACTTTGGACAGAACCTAAGGGTATAAGGCTTCAAATAGGTGGTAATATCAAGGAATTAAAGTTTTAAGTCAAGGAAATTCCCTAAATACATATTCAGAATTAGAGAGATGGCCCAAGTGGCACCACACCCTTTTTGGATGATTTAAATTAAGTTTCACCGCTCGAATAGGACTAAGAGTGCATAATTTGATAATAATGGATTGTTGAGGGGTATTTTAATATCCCAAAGTTCATATGTTAAGTTTTGTAGTCAAGGAAATTAAAAGATAAAGGTTGGTCAAAGTTACCGTAAGCTTCTTTAAGAAATCCTTCTTAAATTTGGGTCAAATGTATCACACCATATATCCCATATTATAAAGAGTTAGAAGTTCCATGAACTATCAAATTGAAGATATACGAGTCTAGTTTGCACTTCATAAAATTGTACATCAATTTAACTTCAAAATAAAAAATTATGAGAGTTTTACCGTGACTGCCCGAGCAGAAAATTGGGTCATAGGTCGAGTCAGGTCAAGCCCACTTAAATGTCGGCTAATTTCACTTTTTAAAACTCAAAATGAATCATTTTCATCCCAAAACAGTATAGAAGCTGAAGTAAAAGCTCCAACCAGGTCCCTAAGTGATTTAGGTAAGTTCTTCGCGTTTTTACCATTAAAATTTGCCTATGTACCTAGAAATGTTTGTCTTACGCTTTGCGATTATTTTATCCTCTTATTAGCTGTGTTTGGAGCTATTTTTGGACTGTGAAAAAGTGGTATTCTTGTTGGTTATTGTATGTTTGTAGCTGATTTGTTTAGATAATAATTTTGGGGCTCTTTTATGACCATTTTGACGAAGTTCTACGAACATCTCCTCGCATTAATGTTATATGGAAAATTTGGCCATTAATGCTAATTTATGGGTTATTTATAGGTATTTGTAGGTTGCATATATATAGTTGTTGCGAAGATTAAGATGTGAGGAACAACTTTCGTGAAGAAACATCAGGTATTTGGACGTCTTTTGGAAAGGTATGTTAAGTCTAAGCTCCGTCCCTTCTTTTAGCACGAATCCAGGAAATCCCTAAAATGTCAAATGCAATATTATATTATTCTGTTGCTAGAAAGACCTTCTGTAAAAGGCATTGGGATCATAGCTAAATTATATTTATTATGATATTAGGTTGGCATTTAATTCGTTCGCTCAAATTGAACATTCCATATTTATATATCAATTTATTAGTTTTTCCTAACTATCGGTCCATATGTTGAGGTGTTGCTCTTTTTGGTGTAGTGTCACAAAAAAATAAAGGCAAATTACGAGGGGAATGTAGTATTCATAATCATTCCTTCTTCCATACTAAAACTATAGTTGAAGCACTTAGAAAGTAACACGTTGATTTCCAATAATCTGCAATATAAAGCTCTTTTTTAAACTACTAAGACATTTAATTCTTTTTAAATACTTTCTTTTACTAATTGACATGGAACAAAGTATAAGCATTATTTAAAGCACCTTTACGAACATTTTCAAAGGTAAGGTCTCATTTTAACTATTGATTTAAGTTGTCAAATGTATTCAAAAGATACGTAATACCCTACGGGTCATGTGCATATGCTATGACAATGACAATGACAATGATTATGATGTTATGAGGATTAGTGTACCAATGAGACAAGATTGGTTGAATTCATGTTATTGCTTACTATGTGTATTCATATCATACATTGCACGTTATGCATGGACTTCGAGCTATAATCAGAGGTATGGGGCCTATTTGCCTAACTTACTATATATATGTATATGATACGGATGGTCACAAGTTGGTAGATATGATGCTAGTAGCTCCCAAAAAGGACCACTATTGCTAGCATTTGGTTGGGTATGTCATGCATTTGCATATATATATATATATATATATATTCACGATATACAATTACTCGAGCATACCATGCATATTTTATCACTAGGAGGTTGAGTGTTGGACATGAAGGTTACCTAATTCTTGGTTACAGGTGGTATTTCTATTACTTGTTTTACTATAATTATCTATGATTTCACTTTCTACCTTACATACCAGTACATGTTCATTTGTACTGACGTCCCGTTGCCTGGGGACGCTACATTTTATTTCATGCGTATAGGTTCGGTTAGGGACTCTGATCAACCCCTCCACTAGAAGCTCGGTTCAGCTGTGAGTTTGTAAGCTCCACCTCTTCCTGGAGCTTTCACAGAATGCTTACTTTTTATTGTACAGTTGGGTGTAGTCGAGGCCCTATCCAGGTAGGGTTAGTTACTCTCTTAGAGGCTACTGTGGACATGTTATTTTGGGTTAATTTTTCTTGTACCTTTCAGTCTTCAGTCATAGGATTGGTATGTATTAATAGTGTTTGACTGCACCTCTGTTGTTGCAACCTTTTTGGTTGGCCAGTACTTTATCAGTTTGGCTTACCTATCCTGATGTGCTTGGTTTATTGATGACCAGGTCATGACCTAAACGGTCCAGGCTTAGTTTTTCAGATGGTATGCTACCCAATCTTTTGGACCCTAGTTTAAGTAATTAGCATGTTCAGTGACTTACTCGACCAATGGTGGTATTTAGTGCCAGTCATGCCTCTCCATCTTTTGGGGCGTGACAGATAATAAGTTAGGGTTAGTAATATCACGCTGCGGAGATGGATCAAATCCCATAGTGAAATTTACCTGTCACCTAGATTAAAGAGTTTGGTAAATTTAACTTACCATTCTGCATGTTACACACTAGAAAAGATTATGAATATCTAATAATACTAAGTTAGGGAATCATGGGGAACACAATATTCTAGTTACCTCTTCTATTGATTTCACAACAATAGCACTCTATTTGACCCTGAGATCCAAAGGATGCTATGGAGAATGGCCAAGGATAATGTGAATAACCCTACAAATGATACGGTGAATGCAACACTAAACCCGAAAAATGACAATAACAACCCAATGCCACAGGTTCTCCAAGTTTAACTAATCAATGGAATCAATATTGGCTTGACTCTATGGCGATGGATGTCACAGGATCTATTGTGTTACCTTCACTGTCGGATGACACAAAGTTCATCATGTCAAGTGGATTGCTCCAAATGCTGCAGAATCGCGGATTATTCGCGAGCTTACCGTGAGAGGATCCCTATAACCATTTACACAACATTGTGTTTGTCTGTAAGAGCATAATGGAAAACCAGAATCTGTTTATGGATGCCATTGAGCTCTACATTTTCCCACTTTCTCTGCAGGCAATACAACACTGTGGTTATCTGAGTTCCCATAGAGTTCAATCACCACTTGGGCAGAATTGAAAAATGCTTTTTGGGGAGGTTCTTCCTAATCTCAAAGAGGTTGAAGTTGAAAGCTCATATCAATAACTTTGAGTAAGTGTCTGGTGATTCACTTAATACAATGTGGGAGAGATTTACAAAGTTTTTAAGGAGTATCCCAGACCACAAGATTGTTGATGAATCCCTAGTGGAGATCTTTTATCGAGACCTGGATGAGAACATCCAAGTCGTTGCTGACACAATCATGGGAGGCTCATTTATAGATCGGTCATTTAGGGAGGTTGCAGCAAATATGGAAAGAGTGGTCAAGATAAATCATACATGGGGGATGAGAGATAAGTCAACTACAAAAAGCTCGTTCTCAGTCAGTACTAGTTTGATGCAAGCAGGGGCAAGTGAGGAGGTGATACAAGAGCTTGCTCCAATTAATACTAATTTAGAATTGCTGATGAAGCAGAACTAAGAACGTTTGAATGTAGTATCTCATCGGCCTCCAAGACCACCCTTGTAGAGGAGCCTTATTATGAGGAGGACACTTGATTCATAAAAGATTAGATGATGGATTTTTTCACCAACGCCCAAGGTTCCAATCAGGACTATTGGCGCTAAGGCCAAGAAAACTCAGGTCGAAACTACAACAAGGATGATGCCTTCAGAGACAATAGTAGAGGAGGCTACTATGACAAGAACAGGGGCTAGGATAGAGATATTGATTAGGGATGCAAAAATGGTCCATATGTTCCACTACATAATCGAGATTTTGGGACTAGCAGCTCTAGAGTTGAGGAGATATTTGATTGTGTGTTGAAAAAAGCTGACGCACAAAACGAGTCATTAAAGGGGATGTAGTTTGACATCTTCAGTATTAATCAAAAAATTGAGTCTCATTCTATTTCTATCAAGGATCTTGAGAAACAATTCAGTTAGATGTCAACTCAGCTCAACCAGTGCCAGAAAGGTACATTGCCCAACAACACAGTGTAAAATCCTAAGAATGAGGGGCAGTGTATGGCAGTCACTACATGTGGTTGCAAATATACCATTGATCCTCCGATGTCAATTATTGATGATGATTTTCGTGAGGAATTGGCTGAGAGTAACGATGCAGAGATTGGAGATGTTCATTCTAAGGATGGGGGAAGTAATGCAGCGCTAATGTCACAGAGGTTAAATCCCATTCCTCGACCTTCTCCTCTCTTCCCTCAGAGACACAAGAAGAAGAAGGAGGAAGGAAAATTCAAACACTTCCTCTCCATGCTGAAATAAATCTCTAACAACATCCCTCTGATTGAAGCATTGAAAAAGGTTCTCGAATACTCAAAGTTCCTAAAGAACTTTGTCACAAAGAAGCGTACTATGAGTCAAGAGCTCTCTAAAGATCTTCATCATTGCAGTGTAATATCCATAAGGTCCTTGGTGTAGAAGCGAGATGATCCTGGAGCATAGAGCATTCACCATTCCCTACACCATTGGAGACGTTGAGTTTTCAAGGGCACTATGTGATCTAGGAGCCAGCATAAATCTGGTTCCTCTTGCAGTTTTCAAGAAGCTAGGACTAGGAGCCCCTACTCCTACAAGTATGCGATTGTTGATGGCTGACAGGACAGTAAAAAGGCCAGTGGGGATATTGTATGACATTCTTGTCAAAGTTGAGAAATTCATATTCCCCGCAAACTCTGTGATCCTAAATTGTGAGGTCAACTTTGAAGTCCCAATCATCTATGAAAGGTCTTTCTCAGCCATAGGGAGAGCTCTGGTGGACATGGAATAAGACTAACTCAAGTTTTAATTGAATGATGAAGAAGTTATCTTCAACACCGATCAGTCAATGAAGAGTCCCGAAGAGTTGAAGATGGAGGTTCAGACCATTGATGGAGACTGAGTAATCAAGCGGTCCAAGTCATACCGCGATAATAAATCAGGTGCTACTTGGGTGGAACCCTAAGATATTTGATGTACTAGTGGTAGTTTTTGTTTTGTTTTTAGTTTTAGACTGGTAGGTAGTTTAATTTTTGGCATTTTGGTTGTAATCTATGGACATTGGACTTGTGGCATATAGGGTAACAATGTGTTTTTTGAAGAATATGCAAGTACATACCAAGTCAGCCATCTTGGGCTGAGAAGGCAACAAGAAGTGCTTCCATATGTAATAATACGACCCGTACATCAAATCGTAGAACACTTCCAGTGAGAAAACTTATGTGCACTCCAGTCCACGAGCAACTTTTATGACCTGTAGAAACAACTATGGGCGGTGAATGGGACTCGTAGACCCTAGGTAAGTTTCCTACCCTTTTTGACCAAGTGTTGGGGGTTCTACAACCTACTTTACGAGTTATATTTCATTATACAGCTCATAAATAGGACTATAGAACCCATCTCGCAATTAGGGTTTTAAACAGCCTACAAAACCATGGTTCACGAGCCATAGAATCCTCTATAGCCCGTAATTGGGGTTTCATAAAACTAGGCCTAGTCACTTTAAATCGACCCGGTCAAGGTATAAAAAGGGGTCAACAACTTTTTGACCCCAATTTCACACATATTTCCCAAATTACCTGACCCTCTTAAACCCTAATCCAATTCCGACCACCATAGACTGGTCGCTAGTAAATTTTTTTGCAACCTTTCTGTCCACCTTTGGCACCTAGGGTTTTGCACCTTCTCGAATTCTTCTTATCAAATTCGACCTATTTTTCTCCAATTTTGGTAATTGCTCAGTCCTAAAACCTTTGAACTATCAAAATTAGTTTAAATTAGTTGAAAATTTTGATGGACACGATATTCTTAGCTTAATTGGAATCTTTTGTGTGTGGCCATGACCTGCGTATTGTGAATTATCCTTTGTGAAAAACCATGTCGTCATATGTTGTTTGATTTGAATAGACTTGTTTGAAAAGTCGATATGTGATTACATATGTGTGTTTTGGTTTCTACTCATTCAAACAGTGTCGGATTGCTAAATAAACATGCAAAATGACATTCAATGGGGTTATATGTGATCATTGCATGTGGGGTGTTGGGTATTTGTTGAAATCTTGTGGGGATGCATGTGTGATTTTGCTTCAATACTTATTTAATTGTTGAACTTTACATATTAGAACCTATTTGATGACCATAGAAATCCATGTTCCTGGAAAATTCATTCTATGAGGGTCTTCTACGGATCGTGGAACCTTTTACGAGTCGTAGTTACCCCACGTAAGAAATTCCAGAAACTTGAAATTTTTGGCACTCTATTAGATGAGACCTTCTACGAGCCGTAGATTTTTCTACGACTGATAAATAGGTCTCATATGGGTCTGGCTGCATAAACCTAGCTCTGGGGTGTCATCTACGACTCGTAGAAGGTTTTACGAGTCGTACCTTGTGTCGTGGATGTCTTTCCAATAGCCAAACTTAATAGAATCTTTTTCTACGAGGACCTTTTAGGTCTATAGGTTGCGCTACAGCCCGTAAAGGAGCCCTCGTAGACCCCTATGTACCTAGTTCAGATATGTTCTTGTATGTTCATTCCTTCACTTGAGGGGCTAATCATGTTTGCTAAATGTGTACTTTCAGGTACTATGGCCCCAAAGCCTAGATGAGTCTGAGGCTAGTGGCTCAGTAGAGGATCTTAGCATCCAACCTAACTTGGGCATCGAGCCACGACAGATACGGGATACCACTAGATAGGCAGGACATCCCTAGACTCAGGTGATTGTGGTCCGTCCTCTCCAATCTGAAGAGGGGGTACTAGGACCAGAAGCTTTATTCATATGACCTCGTCTAAGGGTGGGTCTGAGTAAGGATCCGAGGAGGGTTCAGACTTCATATCTATATCAGTACCTCGAACAGCATCCTTATCTTCGAATGCTTCATCTAGCCGGTGGGATGTAGAGGGTATATAGGCTATCTACTAAGAGGGCATACAGAGGAACAAGTGTGGTCGATCAGCTCATTCAAATTTTTAGGAGCCTCGCTTAATCATTTCGATATTAGATAGTGTCCTTGGCCTCCAAGACACTATCACTAGATATAAGCTCCAGTGTTGGTAGAGCCGTCGGGGAAGTACTCCCTAGCCATGGTTCGAGAGTTCTTTGCTTCTTATACCACCATAGTTCTCGACTCTCTTCCCAAGGGGGAGAAACCCCTCACTCAGCCCCGATTGACACATGCAAGGGTGAGGGGTCGACAGGTGTATATATCAGAGACTACTATCCATCGTACGGTATTTGGGCGAGAGTTTCTAGCCCCCAAGTCTATAATAGAGTTCGACAAGAGAGTGGGGCAGACTTGGGATACGGCGTTGAGGAGAGACCAGGCCCATAGGCCCTCCTTGATGAGGTGGCTTGATGACCATATTGCACAGTAGGTCTACATCCCTAAGTGGATTTCTACGTTAGCAAAGCCCATAGTGAAGTCCTCACTCATCTTCACCACCAAATTTTTGTAGGTTGTAGTGAGATCGCAAATCTAGCCTATACTTGCTAAGAATACATTGACATCAGATCGCATTGTGTTAGTTGCCAGCATCTTGGCTGGCTACAAGATAGACTAGGTCTGATTGAATGCAGAGCAGATACACAAGGCAACCCTGAAGAGATCTACTTTTAACCCATTCCCTTGCCTGATATATAAGTTTTTCTTAGCGGCAAGGGTGGATAGTATACATCAAGTGGATACTCTAATAGAGGTTTAGAGGACACTAGATGCCAGCCTAATAAAGGCTTATGAGAAACTGATGGCACTTAGGCGAGCACTATTACCACCAGTTTAGATGCTAGAGATGTCCATCGCGGCGCCACCGTCTGAGCCTTCATCTTACACCACCATTGTTGCTCCCACTGCTAGGGGACCCTACAGATAGAGACTGATGTGGATAAAGGGCTTACTAGAACTATTCCTACCCCAGAGGTCATGCCCACTCCGACAATACCTGCTGGCATAGTATTTGTGTCAGAAGCATTCATACAGGCTATGGCGCAGAGATAGGCCCACACTGAGTCCTAGTTGGCTCAATTATTTCAGTAGATCAAGCCTTGGGTCCGCCAGGTCATTTTAGAGGTTGAGGCACGTATGCAGACGTACCCCTATGGTTGTTATTCAAGAGAGACTTACACCCGTGGATAGCCTCATTGATGCATTTAAGCAACGAGTACAGTAGAGCCTCAGCAAACCACAACCTAGAGACATGGTGGTCATTCAGACAGAGATCCAGAAGATTTGGGCTTCTATAAGCATAACATTAGCAGTACCAAGGGTACTCCCGGCACCCGACACTGCTATAGAGACATTTATAGACCTTTTTGCCACAGTGGAGGTACTTCTCCACTTTTGTAGGAAGCGGGCCTACACTGATGAACCAGACACAGTAAGACTAGAGGCGGAGATAACTGAGGAGCAATAGTTTGAGCTAATCAAGATGCGTTAGATATAGAATGAGGACGTTGAGCTCATGATCTTGAGAAATTTAGGGGCGCTGGACCCTCGGTACATGCTCCCACTTCTGAGGAGACCACCAGTCATGTTGAAGGAGGTCAGATGCAACCCAAGCACATGGGCTCTTAGGCGCCTAGGTATGTTTTGTTTTGACCCCTGTATTTTATGATTATATCTTTGTGTATTAGGGAAAATGCACATCTCTTTTTATGGGGTAGGGGTAGTTATAGGCCTTAGTGAAGTCTGAGTGGCTATGGCCTATAACTACCCTAATATTTTAGTTTGAGAGGTTTTCTTGCCTGTGTTCTTTCCCTGAGGACATTTAATTTCTAATGAACTAGCATGTTTAGGATGTATAGGTAGTATTAGTAGCACATTGCACTTAAGTCTATGGCATATGTTTGGTTTTATTAAAAAAATGATACCTACTAGAAAGTTTTTGTTTTTAGGTAGTCTTGATAACATCCATGTGTCTTGATTAATTGACAGTGCTTGTTTTGATAAGTGAGGTGTAACTGTGATAAAAAGCATGATCTAAGAGTCTGAGTTAATAGTGTAATTAGTGTTATGTATTCAGAACTTTCCCTGTTACTCTAACTTAGACCGTAGGTTAGTTGGTCAGGAAAGGATCTTAGGCTATTATTCATATTAGTCCACTTAGCCTAAATGACAAACCAAATGCTTGATGTATCTTTTGATCTGAATATTTGAGCCATGCATGTACCTTTTTCTTTGTAGACACCTAAGTAACCAAGCCTTATTGATTGTGAAATCCTAAGATTGGCCCTAGTCCTTCCTTGAATAGTGTGCACCTTGACTGAGGTAAAAACCCTAAGTTGAGGATGGCTACCAAAAGTGGTCTTGGTTCGTAGGTTGGATATTGTGCACCTCAACTTAGGCCAAAAGCCTAAGTTGAGGGTTGCTAGTGTAAGGGAGATCAAAATATATGGGGTGGAAGTTAGTGATTCATGAAAAAAGGAAAATATGTGATATGGGTGCCAGAAAAGATGAAAAAATGCCTTAACAATGAGCTAAAAAATGAATGTGAAAAATAAAAAGGCAATGATCTAAGAACTAGAATAAGACACCCAGAAAAGCTTAAAGTAGGAGAAGAAGAATGAGTTGAAAATGCCAGTATTGATAGGGCAAAAGTGTAGAGAACGTAGTACCAAGGAGGGACTTTAGTCACTATGTTCCCATAACATCATACCAAAGTCTCATGAGCCTACGTACAAGCTAAGAAAGTCCTATAGTGATCTTAACAAAAGTAGTTGAAGTTCATAGTCATGAGTATAGGGGCAAGCATATGTTATTGAGCACACTGTTTGAATATTTATTATGAGAGTGAGTGATTTTTATGTAGTTCTAAGCATTGAATCTGAAAATACTATTTTGAGTGGGATATGGGACTTTTTTCTGTAAGGGCACTTGCATTGCATTATTAATATTAGATTAACTCGATAATTGTTGCTTATCGTTAATTACACTGCTTGTCATAGTTGCGTAGTCGGATGTACTAATCTATATTGGTTTGTTTGATAGCTATCTTATAAGTGGTGTGGGTATCTTTGCTTTCTTTTTGATATGATGTATGTCGTTAGATTGAAGTCTGTGTGTTACTATACTACTTATGAAGATTGAGTCCGTCGCTTGAGGATAAGCAATAATTTTAAGTTAAGAGTGTTGATGTGCTATCGAAATACAACACTTTTGACGCTTAAAACTTAGAATTTTATGTGTTCTTATAGTGATGTTAGTAGATTTGATGTGTTTTTATGTTTGTTTTGTAGGATTACAGGGTTGAAGTGCTCGTAGAGTTTGCCGACCTAGTTTTTCTATTTTGAATTGGCTTTGTATTATAAACATTATAAATAGGTTTTTAGGTTATTTTTCGAAGAGAAGTTGGAGAGGTTAGAGAGTTGGACAGTTTTTAGAGAGAGAAAATCATAAAATCACGTGGAAAATAATATTTGGTTTTCTTGATTCGTACTTGTTATTTCTATTGAAAAGTTTGTATTTCTTGTTCTTAAATTCATTCATGTAAGTGCTTAATTATGCTATTCAATATCATGGTTCTTCCATCTATACTGATCAGGAGTAGCTGAATCCACAATCTAACCATGAAGAAATAACAAAGTAAAACTGGTTAATTCATAATTTTTGGAAGGTGTGCATGCATGTATTGATTATTTCTCTTTGTTTTAATTTCTTTTTAACAGTGGCCAATGTTAGAAATCGCCTAGTGTTACTGACTAGATCAAGGTAGTAATGAATAGAAAAAGAGAATAATTAACAGAACTCGGTTGATGTTTTGTCATCTAATTAACAAAATTGGATCAAGGGGAGGTTGTACCGGGATAATAGGTAAAGGTTAGTAATGTCACACTGCGGAGATGGATCAAATCCCGTAGTGAAATTTACCTCTCACTTGGATCAAAGGGTTTGGTAAACTTAACTTATCGTTCTGCATGCTATACACTAGAAAAGATTATGATTATCTAATAATATTGAGTTAGGGAATCATGGGGAGCGCAATACCCTAGTTACCGCTTTACTGATTTTACAACACTAGCACTAGTTTAGGTTTATTTCATTATAATTAAACCCGCCCCCCCTCGTGAGATAAGTAAGTTAATCACCCCACTTTGCTTTGAATTATTCTGGAGTCTACCATATTCCCTGTGGGTTCAACCCTAACTTTGGTTAGGTTATATTACTTTACAGCGTCCGCTTTAATCTTCAAAAAGGAGGTGTAGCTTGGGCGACATCAGTGACAGCCAATCTATACCTAATATCACATCAAAGTCAACCATATCAAGAAATATCAAATCAGAAATAGTATCTCTCCTAAAGAAAGTAACAATAAAACCTGGATACACTCAATTCACCACTAAAGACTCTCCTACATGGATCAAATAAAATTGAAGCAGAACGGTGGCATATCGAAACCATATCTGTAATGACAGCATCAGAGGCCTTTACCTTGGCTTGATCTGGAACTGCATTGCATACTCTACATCCCCCACTAAACTATGGGTCTCCACATGCTCCACCTCTAAAAGTGCCCCCACCCCCTATAGTACCACCCCTCATGCCTTCAGAGGTGTCCTTAGTTGTTGGTGTTGGGGCTAGATGGGTTAGCTGGGTCCTTAATGACTATGCAGGAGGTGCACGATGAAGAAATGCACAAACGGAAATAAGACTGATTTTTTTTCCTATCAAGTGTCACGTAGCCTCTTGAAGATTGTTATGGACATCTACATATCGATCCACGAGGCTCTACTAGACACCTCGCTCTTGACTCACGAGCCCAACGAACCTAGAGCTCTGATACCAAACTTGTCACCACCCAAAACTGGGTCAAGACTAAAGGAAAGTAAACAAGATAAAACAACCACAACATTTTCACTTGAATCCCAAAACCCAGAGTCATGAGTAAAAGAACTTCTAAACATATGAAAGAGTAAATAAAAGTTGTTTGATGAAATAGAATACAAAGTCTGATATGATAGCCAACAAATAAGTGTAAACAATACAACGGTGACTTGAAGTTTGAGCCTCCCCGCTGTGATCTAGGAAGGATGAGAAAACTCTACCCAAATGAATTAAATACCATGAGGGAGTCCCTATACTCGATCTGCAATGAGGAAACATAGTGGTGGTGAGTAAACCAAAATGTACCTTGTAGGTTCAACCAATTAGGTAGGAGAAATCAGATACGCATGTAATAATTAAGAACCCCTACACCTGCAATGAAGAGGTTAGTACACAATACAAATATATATAAGAACAGATAAAGATAACAAGAATAATCAATGATGCAGTACAAATAAAATGTATGAATGCAATGCATATGGTGGAATCACAATTGATAGAAATGCTTACCCAATAGTTCTCCATAAAAATCCTAGAAGAAACTGCCTAAAATCAATCTAGAAATGTTGAAAATGGTGTAAAAATAGTGAACCCATCACTTTTAAAATATTAAAATTGTTCAGACGAATTAATACTCCGCGAACACGGAGGGTCCATCAAACTGACCTCCGTGAATGCATAGAAGGGAATTGTTATACCTCCACGAATGCGGAGGTCAATTCCATGAACGTGCAGAAGAGAGGGGAGTCACCGGATTGCAGCAATTTAGCTAAATTCAAGACTCAGAATAGACTCCCGGGGTCCATTAAGAACCTGATACACAAAAACCAGACATGTACCCCTACCAAAAATGGTGATTCAGACTCCACAGAAATATCAGGGTTCAATTTTGAAGTCTCCTTGACCCGGTTTCAAATAAAGCTCGTTAAAATTAGTTAAAACTCAATATAGCTAAACTACTCTTGGAAACTCCAAAAATCACAACATGACCATTTCGAGTATTAGTTTCACCATCTGAGACTACTAGAACTATTAGAATTTTAATTAGAGCTTCCAAACACCGAATATTAACCAAAGTCAAACTTAGGCTTCGAAATTAATTGAAAATGCAACTTTGGATCCAAAATATCTATTTTAACACAAAATTCAAATTCGTAACTTCTCCTAGACAAAATGTGACATTACAAAGCTAATAGAATTGATGAATTTCTATTAAGACACTTGAAATTCTGAATGGTACAAAAACTCACTTTTTCATCAACTTAAGCTTCCAAAAAGGCCAAAATTCACATTTTCCACTTTCAAAATACAAGATCTCAATTCCAACAATACAAATAGTTCAAAATAGGTCCAAAGCAACTTACCAAAGGATAAAATAGTAATTTTCACAAATAAGCTCAAAAATGACCTACAAGGTCATTACATGACTCAAAAATCAAGTGTGATGACACTCACCTAACCCACCAAGGGGAGTCAGCCCACACTGAACAACCCAATACAATAATAAAAGTAGAAGATAAATAGTCTAATAGGATAGAAAGCATGCGGAAACTAAATACAACCATCCCAAAACTGGTGTAGCATGTACAAGCCTCTAAATAGTAATAATACTCAAAAGATAATATAGGTCTCAATGTCTAGTACTCAAATAGAACATAACACAATACAAAATCCTCGAGGGCCAATCGAAGAGACAAGTATCTACCTCTCAAGTGATCCAAAAGCTCAATCCAGTAACCAAGAAGTCTAGCAAGAGGGACCAAGCTCACAACCTACAAAAATGTAGCAAGGGGTGAGCACCAACTAACACGGTACTCAGTAAATGAAAACTATCACAAAGTAAAGTAATGAATAACACAAGTACTCCTATTCTGCCAACAACACACCATCGAACTACACACCTACATGCAAAACAGTCCCAGCACAACAATAATATATATATATACAAATATGTGTCATAGGATGATATCTCAGAATATATAACTGATTCTCGAAATCAAGTAGTATAATAATCTATCTGTAAGGTAAGCATTCACAGGATCCACATAAATCATTCTTCACAAAGTACAAGGCTCAAGCTATCAACACATATCACAGTCTTTTCATAGTTCCATATTGACAACACACCAAGTTCAGGGCATTCAATCCATCACACGTAGAACGTATATCAACTTTAGAAAGGTATGATATGAAATGGAGTGAATGTTATGAAATATAAGTCATGAAATTCAATGTCAAGAAATCATGATGCATGTTTGTCCTACGATACACATCCACTGATCGTGTCAGAACGGAACCCATGGGGGCCTCACATAGACCATCTATCTATGAATATTGCCGACAGAGACCTCGACCATTGCATGATTAGAATATCACCTCGGTCACCCCAACAAAAATTTAATCATCATGTATCCATGAATATTATCGACATAAATCTTGAACAATGTTCACACGACTGGCAAAAACCACTAGCATATCATTAACCGATAGAAACCTCATCTACCAATCTACATGTTACCTTACTCATCTCTCGGTCATAGCCGTCACAAGTATCAATGCACAAGTAATCTGTGAGTACAAAGTATACAATCTCAATATCATCATAATATCAATATCGGTATAGTCTCAATATCTGTATGGGTCTCATTATCATCACAATCTCGATGTCATCATAACTCTAGCCGGAATCATTTCCCTTCGGCTTTTCATCATCAATGGAATATCAAGATTTCATGTCATAAATCACCCAAAGACATTCACATAGGATAATAAAAGGTTCAATCATATTCAACAAAAGGTTGAAAGTCTACTTGCATTAGTAGAAGTCTCAAATCAAGTCAAATACCCCACTTTTCCCCTTCTATGATACTCTAAATCACAACAATCTAGTCAAATATAGCATCACAATCACATGATAAAACTAATGACACTAAAATCAAATAATTCAGGTGAAATGGGTAAAATGATCCAAAAATCCCATATCAAAAAAGTTCTCAAAATCTTGAAACTTTTACATAAAAACAATCCTCAAGTAATAAAAGATCTAATGACGAAAACCATTTCAAAAAATAGAGTTAAAATGAGTCCAAAATCACCATTTTTGTATTAGAAATCAAGTTCGAGAAATCCCAATTTCTTCAATTAAAAACTCCAATTTCTATTTTAAAAACCCAATTTAATCATTGAGAATTGAAAACATAGGTTAAAAATTATTTACCCAATAGTCTTGCCTTGAAAAACCTTGAAGATTCTCTAAAAAACAGGCCTGGAATATTAAAAAATGGTGAAAAATGGCAAGACCCGTCATTTTAAAATAGTTCACTATTTCAAGTATATTAATGCTCCACGAACATATAAGCCCAACCAAATCCCACACTCTGTGAACGTAGAAGCCCAGAAAGATCCCATACCCCGCGAACGCGAAGTATCCATCCACGAACACGGAGAGATGAAAACATACCCTTCGCAAATGCAGGTCCCACCTCCACGAACGTGGAGGTCAAGAAGTATAACACTCTGCAAATGCAAAGGGAAACCTCGCGAATCCAGAGTACAAAAATAGTTGCACCAAATATTAGCAATGTACCATCATAGAACATCAAAAAATGGACCCTCGAGATTCATTCGAAGCCCCGTGAACACAAACCAAATATGGAACCCTTCTATAAACGACATTACAAACTCTAGAATCATCAAAATTAGAGTCTGAGGCTTCATTGGCTTAAAACCCGATAAAACCCAAATAAACTCGTTAAAAGTCAAAATACAAACTTCCCTCGAAAAAATCTAAAAATCACAACAGGACCATTTGTACGATTAGTTTCACCACCCCAAACCACTGGAACTATCAAAATTTTGATTAGAGCTTCCGAACTTTGAATGTTGACAAAAGTCAAACTATGATCCAAAAACAACTAAAAATGCAACTTTGGGTCAAAAATCTCTATTTTAACTTCAAATTCAGTTTTGTAAGCTCTTCTAGACCAAATTCTGCATTTCGGAGTTGATGGAATTGACAGAATTACATTTCAAAACTCGAGACTCAAGATTACCACAAAACTCAAAATTTCCAACTTTAAGCCTTTAAAATTTCTTTCTCTAGCAAAACTCAACTTTTAACAAGATTTTTGAAATCCGACTTTTAGACTCAACCAAAAATGGCCCAAGGTAACTTTTGGAAAGGGTAAAATGGTATTTTTATCAAGAATGTTAAGAATGACATTCGAAGTCATTACATCATCCACTACTAAAAATAATGTTCGTCCTTGAACATGAGATAAGAATATACCTGAAGGCTAAAAAAACTGAGGATATCCGTCATGCATATCTGTCTCTATCTCCCATGTAGCCTCTCTCTCGGGCCTGTGGCACCACTAGACCTTTACTGAAGCTATCTCCTTGGTCCTCAACTTTCTCACCTGCCTGTCCAACATAGCCACCGACTGTTCCTCATAAGTCAAATATAGGCTCAACTCAACTATATCCATAGAGATCATATGAGACTCGTCTGGAATATAATGCCACAATATAGAGACATGAAACACAAAATAAATTAAAGATAGGTTGGGAGGCAAGAAAAGTCTGTAGGCGACCTCTCCTACTATGTCTAGAATTTCAAAAGGACCAATAAAACTCGGGCTAAGCTTGCCCTTATTCCCAAATCTCATAACACCCTTCAAGGGTGAGAGTTTCAACCACACCCTATCCCAACCCATGAATACCAAAGGTCGAACCCACCTGTGTGCATAGCTCTTTTGGTGACTCTGAGTTGTCACCAACTTACTCTGAATAAACTGTACCGGCTCTAGATCATCTCTTAACATATATGTACCCATGCTCTACACCGCTATTGAGTCAAATAATCCGATAGGCGATCTACACCTATGGTCATATAAAGCCTCAAAGGGAGCCATCTGAATGTCGGAATCATAATTGTTATTGTAAGGAAACTCTGCCAAGGCCAAGTGTTGATCTCATCTTGCACCAAAGTCAATGACATATGCTAGAAGAATATCCTCAAATACCTGAGTGGTTCTCTTAGACTGCCCATCGATTTGAGGATGAAAAGTTGTACTCATATCCAAACGGGTACCCAAACCATGTTGTAAGGGCCTCTAAAAATATGATTTAAATAACAAACCACGGTCAGACACAATAGAAATTGAAACTCCATGAAGCGTCACAATCTGACTATTGTAAATCTGGGATAATCTCTCGATTGTATACTTCACCTTGATCGGGATGACTAATGTAAAGTTGGGCTAATCTCTCGGTTGTATACTTCACCTTGATCGGGATGAAATGGGCAGACTTAGAATTGGTCCACTACCATCCATATAGAGTCAAAACCACCAACTAAAGAAGGCAAACCTGCCACAAAATCTATGGTAATGAACTCTAACTTCCAATCGGGAATGGGCATCCTCTGTATCTCACCACCCGACCTCAAATGCTCACATTTAACCTACTGACATATCAAACACCTAACCACAAACTCTGATATATCCTTCTTTATGCCATACCACTAGTAGTGTTGGCTTAAACCATGATACATCTTCGCTACCCCTGGATGAATAGAATACCTGGTGCAATGAGCCTTCTCAAGTATAAATCTAATAAAATCACCCACCTTTGGCACACAAATGTGACTCCCAATCCTCAAAACAACATCTGAATCAGGCACCGCTTTCTTAGCTTGCCCTCTAGCTACTTTGTCCCAAATAATACACAAATTCTCATCCTCAAACTACCTCTCACAAATTTGATCCATCAAAGATAAGTGAGAATCTGTGAAAGCAAGTTCTCCACCCTTGTTCGAAAGCTGCAAATTCACTAACTCATTGGTCAACCTCTAACATCTCTAGCCAAAGGCCACTCCTAAACTCAAATAGTCGCTAGACCAAAACTTCCTACTAAACTCAACCAAAAATCATACTTGGAGAACTTAGCATAAAACTTCTCCTTCCTAAGCCGCTGAAGCATAATCCTCAAATGTCTCACATGATCTTCCTTGGTCTTAGAATAGACCAAAATGTCATCAATGAATACTATCACAAATGAATCCAGATACGGCTAGACACCCCATTCATGAACTCCATGAATGTTACAGGGGAGTTAGTCAAACCAAAGGACATAATACGAAACTCATAATGGTCATACCTTGTCCGAAAGACCGTCTTAGGAATATCTGAAAGACGAATCCATAGCTGATGGTACCCAAACCTCAAATCAATCTTAGAAAATAACGCAGTTCCCTCAAGCTGATCATACAAATCATCAATACGAGAAAGTGGGTACTTGTTCTTGATAGTCACTTTGTTCAACTACCGATAATCAATATAAATCCTCAAGGACCCATCCTTCTTCTTTACAAACAATTTTGGAGCATCCCAAGGTAAAACACTAGAGTGAATAAAGTCGTTGCTCAATAGATCTTGGAGCTACTCTTTTAGCTCCTTCAACTCAGCTGGAGCCATACGATAGGGAGTGATAGAAATGGGCTTAGTGCCTGACTCGAGGTCTATAGAAAAATTAATGTTTCTATCAGGAGGGACTCCTAGTAGATCGATAGAAAAAATATCAAGAAACTCACAAACCACAAGAATGGAGTCTATTTAGCAATAATATCACGAATAAAAGCCAAATAAGCCAAACACACTCCATCAATTAACTTTTGGGCCCAAATATATGATATAACCTTACTAGGATAGGAACCCTTCAAACCTGTCCACTTTATCCTTGGTCTACCTGGTATGGATAAGGTGACGATCTTGGCATAGTAATCAAGAATAGTACGATACGGAGATAGCTAATCCATACCAAAAATAACATCAAATTCTACCATATCAAAGATAATCATATCCACCCAAGCTCATAGCATGCCAAAGTCACAAGATAGAATCGGTACACCTGATCTACTACTAAGGACTCACCTACTAGGGTTGAAACATGAACAGGCACAGACATACTATCACTTAGAAAATCAAACCCCAAGTAGGAATATACAGACACCACTTACATATGCAGGGCGATGACAAACTAGAGGATTAGAGGCCTTAGCCTTGGGTCTACTTGGGAAAGCATAGCACTAGCTTTCCCATCCTTCACTAGTAGAAGTTGCCCCTCTACCACTAGAATGTGTGAAGGTATCACCTGCTACTCTACCTTTGGTGTGTCCACCTTTGTTGCCTTGACCTCTACTCTGGCCCCTAGTTTATAGAGATGTACCTAGTGTTGGTGGTCGGGATCTTTGACCGGTGTTGTGGTATATCAGTGGTGGGGACTAATATGAGTGTGCATGGGACACTGTCAAATCATATGATCTGGAGATCCACACCAAAATAAGATATAGGAGGTAAAGGTTATTGTGGAGGAACAGGAGGAATACTGTAGCCACTCCTGCCCGCAGGCCTCTATCATGAGTTGGAGAAGCTATGGCCTGAACTTTAAGAATCATGAGGACTTTGCCCTACCTCAAATACTGATAGAGATTCATGAACCCCACGATGCTGGAACGATCTACCTCACCTATTCATATCTCTACCTCCAGATGAGGCCCCCGAGAACTATCCAGATGTCAAACCCTTTTGGGGTACCCAAACTCCTCTCTCTGTATGAGCTCTGCCTCCTTAGCAGCATTAACCACTAACTAAAAAGATACTCCATCTCTAGTCACCCAGAACACTGGTTGTCTAATTGAATAAGTCAGCCTCCTTATTAATCGATGACTCTCTCCACCTCCATTGGAATGATAATTGTAGCATGTCGGGCCAATTGGCAGAAGCGAACCTCATACTTTGAAACTATTATAGTGTCCTGCCTCAAACACTTAAACCTTAAATGACTCTCCTCCCTGATACTCTAAGGGACAAATCTATCATAGAAAGCACTAGAAAATATCTCCCAAGTCATCAGAAGAGACCCAATTGGAAAAGATCCCAAATAAGTCCTCTACCACTCCCTGGCTGTCCCACGGAGCTAGAGAGTAATATATCGTCCACCATGAGTCTCTACGAACCCCACAATCTCAAGTAGCTCCTAAAAGTAACTAAGAATTCATGTGTATCCTTGGTTTTCCCACCCTGAAACTATGGTGGTTCCATCTTGATGAACCTCTCATATCTACGTTGCTCCTCATTAGTAAAGATGGTTGTAGGAGGGATCTCAACAATAGATATTGCTAGTGACTGTTGCATTTGCACCTGGGCCACGGGGGCCTGCTATTGATCTAGAGTTTAGACCCTAACCCGTGTTTGTGAAATACTTGATATATCAGTTGGTCTACCTACCTGCCCCATGGTCTCAAGAACAGTCAAAACCCACATAAGTGTATCCCGTAGTAGTGATATTACAGTATACTTAGGAGGAACCTTCTCCTCTCTAAGCGGGGAGATACCCCTCTCATAATTTCTAGCCGGTGTTGCTCCTCAACCCTGGCCTCTGGTTCGGCCCCTAGTTGGGGTCTTAATAGCAATCTTGGGGGTTGCCTCCCTTGTCCTGTAGTTGTTGTAGCTCTAGTCCTCGCCATCTGACAAAAGGACACATGACTACTCATCACTTAAACAAACACCCACGTACGAATTGATTAGAAAGAAGCAAAAGAGAATTTTCTAATAGTCTCCAAGCCTCTCAAGGATAAGTAATAGACGTCTCTACACTGATCTTCAAAACTCTACCTAGACTGGGCTTGTACACATGTGAGACCTATGAACCTGGGGCTCTGATACCAAATTGTCACAATCCAAAAATCGAGTATGATGACACTCATCTAACCCATCAAGGTGAGTCAGCCCAAATCCAACAACCCAATACAATAATTAAAATGAAAGATAAATAGTCTAATATGATAGAAAGAATGTGAGAACCAAATATAACCATCCCAGAACTAGTGTAACATGTACAAGCCTCTAAATAGTAAGAATAGTCAAAATATAATATAGGGCTTAATGTCTAGTCCTCAAATAGAATATGACACAATAAAGAATTCTCGAGGGTCTGCCGAAGAAACAAGCAGCTACCTCTCAAGTGATCTGAAAGCTTGATCCAGTAACTAAGAAGTCTAGCAAGAGGGACCGGGCTCAAAATCTACAAAAATGTAGTAAGGGGTGAGCACCAAACAACACAGTACTCAGCAAATCGAAACTATCTGAAAGTAAAGCAATGAAGAACACAAATATACCTATTCACTCAACCACATACTATCGAACTACACCTGCATGCAGAAGAGTTCCAGCACAATAATAATATATAGATATACAGATACATGTCAGAGGATAATATCTCAAAATATACAACTGATTCTCAAAGTCAAGTAGTACAATAATTTATCCATAACGTAAGCATTCGCAGGATCCACATAAACCATTCTTCACAAAGTACAAGGCTCAAGCTATAAACATATATGACTGTCTTTTCATAATCCCATATCGATAACATATTAAATTCAGGGCATTTAATCCATCATATATAGCACATATATCAACTCAAGGAAAGAATGATATGAAACAGAGTGAATGTTATAAAATGTAAGTCATGTGATGTAATGTCAAGTAATCATGATGCATGTCTATCCTATGATACACATTCGTTGATCATGTCAGAATGGAGCCCATGGAGGCCTCACAAGAACCATGTATCTGTGAACATTGTCAGTAGAGACCTCGACCAATGCTCAGTAGACCGAAATATCACCTTGGTCATGTTAACAGAAACCTTGATTAATCATCATGTATCCGTGAATATTATCGGTAGAAACCTCAGCCAATGCTAACATGATTGGTAGAAACCTCAGTCATATCATTTACCAGTAGAAACCTCGGCCACCAATCCATATGTTACCTTGCTCATCTCTCGCTCATAATCGTCACAAGTATCAATGCATAAGTAATCGGTGAGTACAAGGTATACAATCTCAATATCATCATAATATCAATATTGGTACATTCTCACTATCCATATGGGTTTCGTTATAATCATAATCTCGATGTCATCACAACTCTAGCCGGAACCATTTTCCTTCATCTTTTCATCATCAATGGAACATCAAGCAACATATGTCAATACATCAAAATAATTGTCTCATAGGTTTAAGGATATGCAAGATATTCATATAGATCATATGTTCAACAATCAATACCGTATAGTTTCACAAGTTCACAAGTATTCACATTTACACAATCATATCACAAGTAAGGGATTCACAACATTTAAAATCACCCAAACCAAAATCCCATAATCAAATGCTACAATAATAGAGTTATAACCCATTTCATGCCATAAATCACCCAAGCACATTCACATATGATAATACAAGGTTCAATCATATTTAACAAAAGGTTAGAAGTCCACTTGACTTAGTAGAAGTCTCAAATCAAGTCAAATCCTCGTATTTTCCCCTTTCAGTTACTCCAAATCACCATAATCTAGTCAAATATAGCATCACAATCATATTACAAAACTAATAACACTAAAATCAAATAATTCGGGTGAAAAGGGCAAAATGGTTCAAAAACCCATATCATAAAAGGTTCTCGAAATATAAAAAAATTGCATAAAAATGATCCTAAAGTAATAAGGGTTCTAATGGCGAAAACCGTTTCGAAAATAGAGTTAAAATGAGTCCAAAATCACCATTTTGTATTAGAAATCAAAGTTCGAGAAATTCCCAATATCTTCATTTAAAACCCCCAATTTCTATTTTAAAATTCCAATTTAACCAATGAGAATTGAAAACATATCTTAGAAATTAGTTACCCAATAGTCTTTCCTTGAAAAATCTTTAAGATTTTCTTAAAAATCGAGCTTGAAATATTAAAAAAGGTAAAAAAAATGGAAAGACCCAGCATTTTAAAACAATTCATTGTTTCAGGTATATTAATGGTCCGCGAACGCGAAGCATTATTCGAAAATGTGGAAGCCCAGCCAAATCCCACACCGTAGTTTCCATCTGTGAACGCAGAGAGATGAAAACATACCCTCCGCAAACGTGGAGGTCAAGAAGTATAACACTTCGCAAACACAAAGAGCAATCCCGCGAACGCAGAGTACAAAAATAGTTGCACTAGATATCAGCGAGCACCAGCACAGAAATTCATAAAATGGACCCTCGAGATTCATTTAGAACCCCGTGAACATAAACTAGACATGGTACTCTACTAGAAACGACGTTCCGAATTCAATAGGATTATTAGAATTCGAGTTTGAGGCCTCCTTGGCCCAAAACTCAATAAAACTCAAAGAAACTAGTTAAAACTTAAAATACCCAAACTGCCCTCGAAATCTCTAAAAATTACAATGAGACTATTTCTAGCGTTAGTTTCACCACTCGAAACCACTGGAACTGTCAAAATTTTGGTTAGAGCTTATGAATTCTGAATGTTGGCCAAAGTCAACCTATGATCCAAAATCAACTGAAAATGTAACTTTGGGTCCAAAATCTCTATTTTAACTTCAAAATTTAGTTCTGTAAGCTCTCCTAGACTAGATTTTGCATTCTAGAGCTGATGAAATTGATAGAATTGCATTTTGACACTCAAGATGATCACAAAACTCAAAATTTTCAACTTTAGAAAAACTTCAACTTTAACAAGATTTTTTAAATTTGACTTTTAGATTCAACAAAAAATGATCCAAGGCAACTTTCAGAATAGGCGAAATAGTAATTTCATTGAGAATGCCAAAAATGACCTTCAAGGTTATTACAACGATACTCCAAATCACCATAATTTAGTCAAATATAGAATCACAATCACATTAGGAAACTAGTAACACTAAAATCAAGCAATTCGGGTGAAAAGGACAAAATAGTCCAAAAATCTCATACCAAAAAAGATTTTCAAAATTTAAAAAGTTTTATATGAGAATGTTCCCCAAGTAATAAGAAATCTAATGGCAAAAACCATTTCAAAAAAAGACTTGAAATGAGCTCAAATTCATCACTTTTCTATCAAGAATCAATGTCCAAGAATATCCCAAATTTCTCAATTCAAAAATCTAAATTTTAAGTTAAAATCATGAGTTAATCAATGTAAATTGAAGATCTAAGTTAGAAATACGTTATCCAAAAATTTAGTCTGGAAATTCCTTGAAAATCTTTCCAAAACGAGCTTAGAATGTTAAAAATAGAGAGAAAATGGTGAAACCCAATGATTTTAATTAAAACATTGTTTCAGGCATTGTTGTACTTCACGTAAACACGGAGGTCAATTGACCTAATATTTCATGAACGTGAAGTCTTCATACCCGAATGTGGAGGTCTAGGGAGCTAACACTCCGCGAATGCGGAGGCCAATTCGCGAATGCAGAGTTCATTTCACCTGCACCAGATATCAACAATTGCTCCTACTCAAACTCACCCTCAAAATTCATTCAGAACCCGATACACACAAACTAGATATGTAACTCTACCAGAATTGATGTTCCGAACTCAATGGAACCATCAGAATTCGAGTTTGAGGCCTCCTTGGTCCAAAACCTGATAGAACTCAAAGAAACTAGTTAAAACTCAAAATATCCAAACTGCCCTCGGAAACTCTAAAAATTACAACGAGACCATTTCTAGTATTAGTTTCACCACTCAAAATCACTAAAACTGTCAGAATTTTGATTTGAGCTCCTAAACTCCGAATGTTGACCAAAGTCAAACTATGATCCAAATTCAATATAAAATGCAGTTTTGGATCCAAAATCTCTATTTTAATTCTAAATTCAGTTTCGTCAGTTCTCCTAGATCAAATTGTACATTTCGGAGCTGATGGAATTGATGAAATTGCATTTTGGCACCCGAAACTCAAGATGATCTCAAAACTCAAAATTTCAAACTTTAAGCCTTTAAAAATTCTTTCTTCAGCAAAATTTTAACTTTTTACAAGATTTTCGAAATCTAACTTTTGGACTCAACCAAAAATGACTCAAGGCAACTTTCAGGAAGAACAAAATAATAATTTTATCAAAAATGTCAAAAATGACCTTCAAGCTCATTACAATATGGGTCTGAAGCACATCGAGGAGGATAAAATTGAATCCTATAAATCTCGAGTCATATATGAGAAAACCCAACTTAGGAACTAGAGATCCTATAACCATCTTCAACGAAAAAAATGAATTATATGATAACTTGTTGTGAAATGCACTAATATTAATTTTCTACAATCCCTATGATGTGAGTGTATTTATACTATAATGATTTATGGAGGTTGAGTCTATGAACTCTTAATGAAAATTTGCATCTCGTATGATTGGGGTATCAAATTATAGGAGCACCTTTGACAGATTTCACCTATGTGAGTGTGAAAATAGGTCGCTTCCTGTGAAAATGGGTTTGTTCTCAAAAACACTCATGAAAATTGAGATAGTACAAGGTCGTAATGTGCTGCCTATTAAAGCTTATGTCAACACCTTGATTATTGTGTGTAAGCAATAATACTTTAATTTCCTTAAGGAGTCATAGTTCAAGTCAGAGACTACTGTTGACTCTGGAGTAAAGGTTATTGTTTTACTAAGTGAAGGTTTCATGCAAAGCACACCTTCATTATGCACAATAGTCTACCTTCAACTAAATTAGTGAAGAACTCTTTTATTTTAATACTGAAATGAGTGGGGGAATATTGGTGCAAAATACATTTTAATATTAAAATAATAATATTAACTTGTATCATGAGTTAGTGGTAGAATGTGGCAATAAGTTCCTATGTAACTCCTATAACATCTAACTCTTTATTTGTCCATTATTCTACCTCACTATTCCTTGCGACTCGTGTAACCCTTAAGTCACGTTCTACTTCATTATACCTTGTAACTCATGTAACCTCCAAGGCATATTTTCTCTATTCATTTACCTATATTACTATCCACATTAATCCTATTCAAGACAAGGATGAATTTCTCACCTACAAAATAGTGATGTTTCTTCCTTTGTGAAATAGGAGAGAAAGAATGAGAAGTGTGTATAAATATTGTAGTGTGTAATGAAGCTAGTATAGTGAAAGAGACAAAGAAAAAATTCTAAGTCTTCAATTATATTCACTATATAAAAGAGAATATTTATATATTGAAGGAAGGTGTTTTTGTGAGGAGTTTTGGACTCTTCAACTAATCCGGAATTGTTTGAGTCAAACAACATTGTTGAGTAGTTATATCTTGGAGGCAATAAGTCAAGTGTATTACTGCTGGATCAGTGTGGATTATAGCGTAGTGGGCTTGAATCTCGTAAAAGAGAGTGAGATATCTGTGTTTCAACCTGAATGAATTTTTAGTCTATTTTATTATTTTATTTTTAATTTTAATTTATCGTATTTATGGTATATTAAATCAACAATATTTATGTGGACATTCATTTTACTAATATTAGGTGAGTTTTGAGCATTGAATATTAGGTATACAAGGGACACACCATCGGGCGTTGAAGGTGTAAGTTTTCATATTGTCATGTGAAACATTATTAGAGATAATCATTTTTTATGGAAGTTGAGACCTTGGAACATATTTTGATTCTTCTTAGTTGGTGCCAATGCGCTGGATATGGATTATGGAGCGGTAAAATTCAATATTTTGTCTCAAATCAATATATTTATTTTAAAATTTTTCGTTAAGTCAGAATTTAGTATTATAGAAAAATAATTCAAAATTCATAAACTAAAAATTCTGATTCGATCTAGTTTTATTAAACTATTTCTTCTTCTTCTTATATGTGCACTTTTTTTGTTTTATCGAATCACTTGTCAATTTTCTTGAGTTGAATAAACTGCTTTCTTCAAGTCGTGTTACGTCAAAATGGGACACTGAAACAAGTACAATATTCCATGGTTTTTGCGACAAGTTGGAAAATTATTATTTAAGTAGCTTTGGGAATCAAATGAAATATTTATACTACTTATAAGAAGAAGAAAGAGAAAGAGGTAGTTTTGATACAAGTCAAATTAGAAAGATTAAGGAAATCTCTTTGGAATTAAAATAGAAGAAAGGCATTGGCTCATGTTCAGCTAGTTTTATTATTTTTATGAACTCAGATTAATAATAGTAGACTTATATATCACATTATAGTCGGCGCCTAAGTCCTAACTCGTGAATTATGACTTACTATTAATTAATGCTATTTATTCTGCATTACCTCTGAACAAGGAAATTATGCAACCAAAAAAAGCACATACTAGGGGATGTGGTGTTTTGAAAATGATCTCCAATTATTTAGTTCGTATAACTTACTATTTGGTCAAACACTCAATTTTCGAAAAGTAGTTTTTGAAGCTGGACCAAACACATCCCCCAACTTGGGTTTAAGCTCGAAGCCCAATCCATTTGCCACCAGGCTTGTACCAGCTCTACATTCAAATCAGCCCAATAAATTTCGTATTACTTACACAAATTTCATTGTGTAAGAAGCAAATTTCAATTTGTTCCTATTTTTTTAAAATTTACCAAAAATTCTTTAAAAAGTTACTTGTTGATACGTGTTAATTGTAGTTACTCTCTCTTCCATAAATTAAGTTATTTAATGTCATTCAAACTTGTTTCATAAAAAACCTAACAGATTCCTTGAGAAAAAAGGAGAGATAAATTTTGAACCATAAATTAAGCTAATTAATGTCAATAAACCTATTTTTTATTTTTAAAAAAAACTCATTGGATTCCCTTAAAAAAACAAATTCAAATTTTGAATTCAATATCATTGGATTCCTTTTCTATTTTCGTGGTTGATGCTACCGGAGAAATC